>WNGS01007457.1:157985-183179 GCA_020271785.1 Procambarus virginalis
AACAACCCCAGCCCCCGATAGATACACCCCATCCCACCAACAGTAACAACCCCCAGCCCTCGATAGATGCACCCCATCACCAGCAACAGTAACAACCCCAGCCCCCGATAGATGCACCTCATCACCCGCAACAACCCCAGCCCCCGATAGATGCACCCATCACCAGCAACAGTAACAACCCCAGCCCCGATAGATGCACCCCATCACCAGCAACAGTAACAACCCCAGCCCCCGATAGATGCACCCCATCACCAGCAACAGTAACAACCCAGCCCCCGATAGATGCACCCCATCACCAGCAACAGTAACAACCCCAGCCCCCGATAGATGCACCTCATCACCAGCAACAGTAACAACCCCAGCCCCCGATAGATGCACCTCATCACCAGCAACAGTACAACCCCAGCCCCCGATAGATGCACCTCATCACCAGCAACAGTAACAACCCCAGCCCCCGATAGATGCACCTCATCACCAGCAACAACCCCAGCCCCCGATAGATGCACCTCATCACCAGTAACAGTAACAACCCCAGCCCCCGATAGATGCACCTCATCACCAGCAACAGTAACAACCCAGCCCCCGATAGATGCACCTCATCACCAGCAACAACCCCAGCCCCCGATAGATGCACCTCATCACCAGCAACAGTAACAACCCCAGCCCCCGATAGATGCACCTCATCACCAGCAACAGTAACAACCCCAGCCCCCGATAGATGCACCTCATCACCAGCAACAGTAACAACCCCAGCCCCCGATAGATGCACCCCATCACCAGCAACAGTAACAACCCCAGCCCCCGATAGATGCACCTCATCACCAGCAACAGTAACAACCCCAGCCCCCGATAGATGCACCTCATCACCAGCAACAGTAACAACCCAGCCCCCGATAGATGCACCCCATCACCAGCAACAGTAACAACCCCAGCCCCCGATAGATGCACCTCATCACCAGCAACAACCCCAGCCCCCGATAGATGCACCTCATCACCAGCAACAGTAACAACCCCAGCCCCCGATAGATGCACCTCATCACCAGCAACAGTAACAACCCCAGCCCCCGATAGATGCACCTCATCACCATCAGCAACAACCCCAGCCCCCGATAGATGCACCTCATCACCAGCAACAGTAACACCCCAGCCCCCGATAGATGCACCTCATCACCAGCAACAGTAACAACCCCAGCCCCCGATAGATGCACCTCATCACCAGCAACAGTAACAACCCCAGCCCCCGATAGATGCACCCCATCACCAGCAACAGTAACACCCCAGCCCCCGATAGATGCACCTCATCACCAGCAACAGTAACAACCCAGCCCCCGATAGATGCACCTCATCACCAGCAACAGTAACAACCCCAGCCCCCGATAGATGCACCTCATCACCAGCAACAGTAACAACCCCAGCCCCCGATAGATGCACCCATCACCAGCAACAGTAACAACCCCAGCCCCCGATAGATGCACCTCATCACCATCACAGTAACAACCCCAGCCCCCGATAGATGCACCCCATCACCAGCAACAGTACAACCCCAGCCCCCGATAGATGCACCTCATCACCAGCAACAACCCCAGCCCCCGATAGATGCACCTCATCACCAGCAACAGTAACAACCCCAGCCCCCGATAGATGCACCTCATCACCAGCAACAGTAACAACCCCAGCCCCCGATAGATGCACCCCATCACCAGCAACAGTAACAACCCCAGCCCCCGATAGATGCACCCCATCACCAGCAACAGTAACAACCCCAGCCCCCGATAGATGCACCCATCACCAGCAACAGTAACAACCCCAGCCCCCGATAGATGCACCTCATCACCAGCAACAGTAACAACCCCAGCCCCCGATAGATGCACCCCATCACCAGCAACAGTAACAACCCCAGCCCCGATAGATGCACCTCATCACCAGCAACAGTAACAACCCCAGCCCCCGATAGATGCACCTCATCACCAGCAACAGTAACAACCCCAGCCCCCGATAGATGCACCTCATCACCAGCAACAACCCCAGCCCCCGATAGATGCACCTCATCACCAGCAACAACCCCAGCCCCCGATAGATGCACCTCATCACCAGCAACAGTAACAACCCAGCCCCCGATAGATGCACCTCATCACCAGCAACAGTAACAACCCCAGCCCCCGATAGATGCACCTCATCACCAGCAACAGTAACAACCCCAGCCCCCGATAGATGCACCTCATCACCAGCAACAGTAACAACCCCAGCCCCCGATAGATGCACCTCATCACCAGCAACAGTAACAACCCCAGCCCCCGATAGATGCACCTCATCACCAGCAACAGTAACAACCCCAGCCCCGATAGATGCACCTCATCACCAGCAACAGTAACAACCCCAGCCCCCGATAGATGCACCTCATCACCAGCAACAGTAACAACCCCAGCCCCCGATAGATGCACCTCATCACCAGCATACATTTCACTTCTTCCATACAATTGTTCCCAGTTAATTTTATAAGTTAAATTTAGTTATAAGTTAATTTATAGTTATAAGTTAATTTAGCTTATATCCAAGCCTAAAATTTATACTAAATGAACACTGTACACCGTTAGATTGATACAAGAGACTGACACTTACCGGCCACTTCAACTCCCAAGTGCACAATAGGTGAGTTTATGAAGCAATCCGCGTTCTGTGGGCCTTGTTTGCGCTCCCACCGCTGCCAGGCGCGAGGTTTCCTCCTTGACACTGATGTCGTACTCCTCGAAAACTTGCTACTTTGCACTATCAGACACAGTCACTGAAACAACTATTTCTTATCCGGAGTGTTACACTTCGTAATACAGTTCCGCAATGGTTTTCCTCGGTATCACTCAGATGTCACGAGTTATGAATACTTGTTTCGAGGAGCGCATCAAAAACGTGACCCTACCCTACCGTGTACCGCGTTGTTTGTGTATCAGACCCGATTCGACAAGACGGCGTCTGTGTAGAGTAGAGGTAGGAAAGATTATTTAAGAGGAAGACCAATCAATAGGATAAATAGAATCCCTAACATGACATAAGAGATCATTATTTGTGTCTTCAGACTTAACACGTCTTTTGTGTTCTTTAAGTCTGTTATTAAGTGTACAGCCAGTTTCACCAAAGTATTGGAGAGGACAAGACGAACAGGAAATAGAACAGACACCAGCAGCATTAGAGGCAGGAGGAGCAGTGTGAATTAGATTGCTACGAAGATGTTAGTTTATTGAAAGGCGAGCTTTATGTTAAGAGGACGAAGGGTATTATTAAGAGTTTTGAGTTTAGATATGAAGCGATGGCAGAACACAGTACCAGTAGTGTTGGAAACAGGTTTAGGATGAAAGAAATTTCGTTTAGCTTGAGAATAGGCACAGTTGATAAAATGTTTCTAGGCGAGAGAAAGATTTCTAGATAAAGGAAATTTCAGAATCAAGAAACTGAGGGTCGCTGAGGCGTAGAGCTCGAAGGAAGAGAGAGACGAAGACACTTTTCTTAACAGAAGTAGGATGGTAGGAAAAGAAGTGAATGTACATGTCACTATGCATGGGCTGGCGGTAGACAGAGAAAGAGATCCCAGACACAGAGCTGTGTGTGTACGTGAACGTCAAGAAAAAGGAAGAAGGGAATTAGATTCCCATTCAACTTTGAAATGGAAGGAAGGAGCCAGATTGTTAAGAGAGGAGAGGAAAGGCTGGAAAAGACTAAGGTCATGAGGCCATAAAGCAAAAATGTCATCAACATAGCGAAGCCAGAGAGAGGGACAAGTATTAATTGAAGAAAGAGGAACAGTTTCCAAGTATTCCATGTAGAGATTGGCAAGAACAGGGAGAGAGGGGCACCCATAGCGACACCGTAAGTTTGAGAGTAGTATTTACCGTTGAAAGAGAAAGAGTTAGAGTCTGATGAGATCGAGGAACACGTGCCCTGGACCTGAGGGGGTTTGCGCTAATGGAGCTTAAACCTCCAAAGAGAGCTCTGGTTGCTGCACCAGACTGTTACTCGCGTACAGGTGGACAACGTCCCCCAACCACTCTCTGCCGGAACAGACAACTGACCTCAGCAGCCACACTCCCGCTACCGTCGGTCGACCAACAATAAACTCTGGAGTGCTTGAAGTTTTCTCATGAGATTACCCTGTACGCCTCTTGATCTTGGAGAGGGATTCATCATCCCATATCTAGGGGTGCGGTTCCAACACTGTCCTCGTTGGCCTGTGTACCCACCCTACTTGAGCTGCAGTAACTCTCCGCTCTCTCCTTGATTGGAAGGATCTCCTGAATCCCTTTTTTGTAAATTACTATTTTCTGTCACCCTGTCTGCAGCTGTGCTTCTTTCTCTCTTCTCTCTCTCTCTCTCTCTCTCTCTCTCTCTCTCTCTCTCTCTCTCTCTCTCTCTCTCTCTCTCTCTCTCTCTCTCTCTCTCTCTTTTCTGCTTTCTGGGAAGCCTCGCCAGGATAAGAGCCAAAACCAGTTGACAATGTACATTTAAGAAACAAAAGAACATGCACAGTACATGAAATAAGAATAATAAATCTTTAGCATACAACAATCTAAGCTACTACAACCTGGTAGCAATCCAATACCATATCATGGCTTCACGAACCGTGCATATCAAGTTGCTACTCAACTCTTGGCTTGTCACTTACCAAGTGGGGTTAAATCTCGTCTTAATAATATTGTACAATCCACCCTAAAATATATATATAACTCAGCCTATGGCTGTAACACCACTTGTCACATCAATATTGCACAATCAGTCTTCAAAGTATGTAAAGCTCAGCCTGTGGCTGAGACACTTGAAACACCTGCATAAATATTCCCCAGCACAAAAAGAAATCAATCTCTCACCTTCCAGTGCACCTTACACGCCAATAAACAGTCAAGCACTCCCTTTATACATCATGTGTGATAACCATGAACCTGTTTTGTTCCTAGAGGCTCACTACCATGTTTAACTCTAGGTTCTCCGAAATCGTCAACAAGGTTCATCTGCAGTCCTCCCAAACTGCTACACAATGAAGTTCTCACTAAACACCAGTGATGCTTCACCACTGATCCCACAGTCACGTCAAATTCCTCTTCACCGCTCCTTCTCACAGCTTAAGGTCCACTCCTCACTATGGGGGTTCTGCTCTTCCACAGAGTTCAGCCTTCACCTCTCCAATCTCGAAGTTCCATTAATTTCTTCCCTTGCTTCGAAGTTCCATCAACTCTTCTTCCCTCAAACAAACCTGCAATTTCCATTGCCATGCCAAAAAAAATATTTCCCTACTAAAACAGAATTAAATGTATTCACACAAAATAAGTCTCCTTGACTTGACATCTCTCTAAACCTTAACATGTGGCGAGGGTACTCCCCCATCCGGACGATTCCATGCTCCACCTTGCTGGCAGCTACTGCCGCCATGAGCTCTCACGGGCTCACCATAGCCCGTGCTGGTTGGAACTTTTTGTTTCAAGTTGCGAATCTTAAACAACAACAACAATATGAGCTCTCTGCCCTCAGTCACCCACAGACACTTGGCGAGGGCGGACGTGCCGCCGCCTCCTCCAGCTGGTTCCCTCATCTTTACTCTCTTATTTAAGCTTACTGCCTTAATAAAACATACCTAATGTATTTATGAACACTTGTCATGATCGCTGGGCACACAATCAATTACAGGCAATCACTAACAACTGGTTAAATAGACTTACCACAGAATTTATCTGATGCTGGGCGTTCACACGCTGAGGCACGACATGGCGTTCACACAGGTCGCCCACGAAATCGTTATAGGACTGCCTCACCAGGCTTTTCCTGTCCTGACTCGAGCGCTTTAAGTCGTCCTCAGGCTTCATACATACACGCCTGACTGGTTCTCTCCTGTTGACGGAGCACAAAACTAGGTGTTCCTCCTTTTCTGCCAGGAGCACACACAGTGCAATCTCCTCTCACGACCTCTGCTTCTCGAGTGAGGTCAAGACATCCGCAACGAGTCTCATTCCTTGTCAGCAAAACCTCGACATCTAATGTCATGTCATTTATTTACATATCCATCCCCCTGCCCATGCTTTTAAACTATTCATTAACATTGGCCAAGTATATATTCACATATCTACATTTCCTTTGACGTCTCAATTGAAGCTAGTTTGTTGAATAACTCTCATAGGGGTAGAGTCGTTCATCAGGCTACCTGGGGTCATAACACACATCAGTGGGAAGCGGGAGAGGAAGAAGACTCAGAAGGCTCCCTCACTCCCTCACCCCAGTCGCCTTCTAACTCAGGAAAGAGAGAGGGTCATTATGGGGGAATGTTACGAACCCGACTATACCGTCGGAGTATGGAGTAGCGACGTCAGTGCCATTTGTGAGTCTGCTCCCTCACCTCCCACGGTATCGGACGTTATATGGACGACGCCATCTGGTGGTAGCAGTCTGATACCTGCAAAAGGCTCAAGATTCCTGCCTTGTTCGGCCAGAGAAGTCGCTGTGGATGACCTCTGGTGAAGTGACGACTAGAAATCAGCGCCATCTGTTGTGATATGAGCTCTATGTCAATGCCAAAGTCAGTAAGTGGTATTTCCTAGTTCCACCAGTACCGGCCAGTTTACTGATGACGTGTCTGTATCCACAGAGGCGACGTAGGGCTGCAGTGGTACGGAGAAAAGCAGTCTACCCTGTGCAGCCTAATCTCTCTCTATCTAAATGTGCTTGATAACTAAGTGATCCGCCGCCGAAGGGGAACTGTGTGGTATCTGCTTTCTGCCAGTGGAGTGGCAGAGAAAGAATTCGGTGTATCCCGGGACTGGCCAGGGGAAGTAACGACCGGCAGTAGAGAGCCTGTTTGAGGAGCGTTACTAGTCCGTCGCTAGAGGCTCCTGCCAGGGGTTCGCGACCCCTGTATTTGTCCGTGAAGAGGCCCATCAGGGCGTAGCTGAAGTTCTCTGCCAGAACTTGGCTCAAAAGTGATTGTGGGCATTCTCAAGAGGTACCTAGTGATACTGTCGGTAGGCTGGCCCACGGCAAGGGTAGACTCGTTGGTGTTTCCCGGTACTGGTTGAGGATGGTACTGAGTATTGAGGAAACACGGAAGTGGACAAAGGCTGCATCGCGTTAGCATCGAGGAGTGCTTAATGTCCCATGTGAGAGAGAGAGACACGTGTAAATATCCACGTGTAGTAATATTATCTCATTTATATTTTCTATTTAAGGTGATGGGAAAGTGGTAACAAGTGAATATATTGATAAAGAATGAATTGTTGTTCATTTCAGCTCCCCCCTTTTTATTACTTGCATTACCTAGCCTATTCCTTGAAAGCCACTACCAACTTGGGGTTGGATACTAGTACTTTGGGTCATAGATCAAGAACCTGGTTGTGACCCATAATGGCCGTAACAGGCAACGTTAGTAAAGAGTCGACATCAAGACTAAGCATCTTGCAGGAGGGCTGAAGCCACAGTCTTTCTATAAAGTCCTGAAAGTGACGAAGGTGGGCAGGAGAAAAAGTTTCAAGGTAAGGCGTCAGAGTTTTAGCTAGCCAGGAGGCAAGACGATAGCCAACAGAGCCCCTTGAATAAATGAGGACGAAGAGGTTTATGAGTCTATCGACCATAGAAACGAGGAAGAGAAGCGCAGATGACACGGAAACGTTTAATAAGATCAATGTCGGGAGGACAAAAATTGGAGAGCTGTCTTAGTTTGCGGTTGAAGGAAGTTTTAAGGCGATCCAAAGCGCTAGATGTCAAGGTAGAATGTGCGGGAGTCAGAGAGCAAGACGTCTATCTGATGGAAGTCCACACGGTCAAGAAAAACCACCGAATTGCCTTGTCGGAAGAAAGGATAAGAATACAGACGTTAGATTTCATAGAGGCAGGGGCAAGCTGGAAGCGACGGGAAAGTTTTTTTTTTTTTTACTAGAAATAGCTTAGAAAAGTACTTTACTGTTTCTAAAAATAAAAAAATAAAAGAAATCACATCGTGAGAATGCTGGAAATATTATCCTATTATTAGTATATTCGATCATTTGTACTTAAAATAACAAAACGTGAGAAACGTGGAAAAAAAACTTTATTACCATATACGACGATTTTTACTTCAAATCATAGAGCGAGATTTCGTGTTATTTAGATCACTAAAGTGCACATGAAAATATTGTTTCCAGTACAAACCATAATAATCAATGTGTTTTTATTAAAGTTCACTATAATGTTCCTGATTTTCCATTAATTTTTCAAAAGAACACATGTACGGAAACCGGCTCCATTCCGGCTGAAACTTCGAAATATGCAATAATAACACGGTCTCCCTCGTAATCAATATCTTTCAAATTAATTTAATGAGGTGAAAATGGTTGATCAAAAATAATGAATTTAATATAAATTTGCCATCAAATACGGGTTTCCATCATATTTATCGTATATTTAAAAAACTAATACTATCAAATTGAAAGTTCTTAAACATGGGAAAACGGCAAAATATTGCGTAAATCATCGATATTTAATTTAAATCAAATTAAGTAACAGGGATGTCAAACGTCATAATATTGCTTATTTCAATGGTTTTTAGTGCATATAAAATTGCAAAAAAAACTTGCTTTAAAATGTAATATATTGCGAAATTTTGAGATTTGTAGATTCAATAACATATCGTGCGAAATCTTGATATATTATCAAAATACTAGTATATTCGATAATTTTTACTTAATCTCAAACCGTGAGAAATTTGAGAATACTTCAATAAATTACTAAATACTATTACACGCAGAAATTACAACAGCGTTTGCATAAAATCCACGGGCCCTGTGGCCCGTTCATATCATACTATGTTCATAACATATTATAATGCGTTATTCAGATAATTACAGTGCATATGAAAATGTTGACTCCAAAAGAAAAGATAATAATATGTGTTTACATTAAAACTCACTCTAATGTTCTTAATTTTCAGTTAATTTTACTGATAAAAGATGTGCACGAAAAAATGCTCCGTTCGGCTGAAATGTCGAAGTATGCAACAAAAATACGATTTCCTTTTTAATCAATATCTCACTCATTATTTTAACGAGGTGCAAATGGTTCACCGACAATTAAAAATTAAAGATAAATTTTCCATCATGTATGGATTTGCATCATATTTATCGTAATATTAGTTAATTAATAATATCAAACTGAAAATTCTTAAATGTGGAAAACGTCGAAATATTGCAGTCTTTATTTGGTTGAAATCACATTAAGTAAATTAAGATGAAAAACGTCGATTATAGCTAAATTCAATTATTTTTAGTACAAATCAAAATTGCAAATTGATTTAGTACAAATCAATTCAAGGTCAAAAAACATATAGTGAGAAAGATTTAAATATAAAAATATCAGTATATTCAATAAATTTTACTTGAAATCACAAACTGTAAAAAACGTGAAAAAAAAACAAAAATATATTTTCAAATTCGATAATTTTCACTTCAAGTCATAAAGCAAGATTTCGTGTTATTTAGATCATTAAGGTGCACATGAAAAAAGTTGTTTCCAATACAAATGATAAAAATCAATTTGTTTTCCGAACAAAGTCCGAAAGTGTAAATCAATTTGTTTTCATTGGAGTTAACTGTAGTGTTTCTGATATTCCGTTAATTTTTACAAAAGATATGCACGGAAAACAACTTCATTCCGGGTGAAACGACGAATCTATATAAATAAAAATGTAAATGTTCGTTTGTTGAAAATCGCTAATCTCCGAAAGTTCTTCACCGATTGCTTTGAAATTTTGACACAACGTTCCATTCACATACGAGCGTATTTTTATATACCTACTCAATAGATGTCACGTCTGTGACAGGTAGAATTAGTTTTTTTTTAACTGTGCTTTTCATGTGAGGGAAATCTCCGCTACATCTTTACCGATTACTTTGAAATGTTGACACAACCTTGCATTCGGATACGAGCGTGTTTTTATATACCTGCTTTATACATGCCACACATGTGACCGGTAAAAACAGTATTTTTTTAAAACAGCGCCATCTGTTGGATGTAAGTGAAACACACACTGTAATCTCCGAAAATTCTTCACGGATTGCTTTGAAATTAGACACAACATTTCATTCGAGTACGCGCATGTTTTTTATGTATGAACTATATTGATGCCACACCTGTAACCGGTAAAAACATGTTTTTTTTTAATACGGCGCCATCTGTTACACTGTATAACAGTGCACGTCATGCTAAATATTCTAAGATTCCATTTCAATGTTTCCAATTGTATTGATATATGGAATTTTCATCGATTTCGATTTATTTTCATTTTGATTTAATTATTTTGTGACATTGCATTGAAATATAGCTGTGTTGTTTACCATACCGTTCATTATAGCTGTGTTGTTTACCATACCGTTCATTATAGCTGTGTTGTTTACCATACCGTTCATTATAGCTGTGTTGTTTACCATACCGTTCATTATAGCTGTGTTGTTTACCATACCGTTCATTATAGCTGTGTTGTTTACCATACCGTTCATTATAGCTGTGTTGTTTACCATACCGTTCATTATAGCTGTGTTGTTTACCATACCGTTCATTATAGCTGTGTTGTTTACCATACCGTTCATTATAGCTGTGTTGTTTACCATACCGTTCATTATAGCTGTGTTGTTTACCATACCGTTCATTATAGCTGTGTTGTTTACCATACCGTTCATTATAGCTGTGTTGTTTACCATACCGTTCATTATAGCTGTGTTGTTTACCATACCGTTCATTATAGCTGTGTTGTTTACCATACCGTTCATTTCGTGAGTATAACTTATTTTCTTTGTTTTAATTGTTTTTCATTTCGTTTTTTTAACTGTTATTATTTTTTTCAGTGATGGGAACATCAGATCATTTGGGAAGGCATGGGACGAGGGAGTGGGGGAATGGTGGGGAGGAAGGGGGGATGGGGAGGGAATAATGGTGGGGAGGACGAGGGGATGTGGCAGTAGGGGATGGTGCAGAGGACGAGGAAACAGGGGAGGGGGATTGGTGGGGAGGAAGAGGGGAAGGTAAAGTTGGGGAATAGTTGGGAGGGCGAGGGGACAGGGGATGGGGAAGTGATGGGGAGAACGGTGGGACAGGGAAGGGTTGCTGTGGCTCAGCAATGCGCATGAGGTTCTGAGCTACAGCAAAGCATGGCCGGGTACAGCTATTATGCAATAAAAACACGATTTTCCTCGTAATCAATATCTCACTCTATTTTAACGAGGTGCAAATGGTTCAACGAAAATAAAATATTTTTGATAGATTTGCCATCAAATACGGATTTCCATCATATTTAACGTATATATTGAATTTTTAATATCAAAAAGAAAATTCTTAAACTTGTGAAAGGCAAATATTGCCCAAAACGTCGATTTTTGGTTTAAATCATTAAGTAAATTGAGATGACAAACGTCATAATGTTGTTAAATTCGATGATATTTTGTATAAATCAAAATGCAAGAAAACTCGCTAAAAAAGGCAATATATTGCGAAATTCTAAGATTTGAAGGTCAAATCACATATCGTGAGAAAGCTTGAAATATTATCAAAATATTTGTCTATTTGATCCTTTTTACTTGAAATCATAAACCGTGAGAAACGTGAAAAAACGTCAATATATTAATAAATACGATGATTTTTACTTCAAATTATCAAGTGAGATTTTTTGTTATTTTGATCATTAAAGTGCATATGAAAATGTTTTTCCAATAAAAAAGACAAAATTCAATGTATTTTCATGCGAATTCATTTTAATGTTCTTGATTTTCCTAATTTTAGTGTAAGAAGATGTACACAGAAAAGTGCTCTATTTCGGTTAAAACGTCGAAATTAACAATAAAAACACTATTCCTCTCGTAATCAATCTCTCGCTCATTATTTTAATGAGGTGCAAATTATTGAGCTAAAATTAAGTATTTAAGATAAGTTTGCAATCAAATATGGGTTTGCATAACTTTTGTACTATTTAATGAGTTTTAATATCAAACCGAAAATTAATAAAAAGCGTGGTAAAACGGTAAAATATTGCCTAAATCGTCGATGTTTGTTTAAAATCACATGAAGGAAAGACAGATGAAAAATGTCAAAATACTGATAAATTTGATTATTTTTGTTATTTTTATTTATTTATTTATATGCAAGAAGGTACATTGGGGGTTTAACAGAGAACATAGAGTTTAAGTTGAAATTACATTCTTGTAAAGCCACTTACATATTAAAATGCAAGAAAACTCGCCAACAAACGCAATATATTGCGAAATTCTATGATTTGAAGGTCAAATCACGCATCGTGAGAAAGCTTGAAATAGTAACAAAATATTAGTCTATTCGATCTTTAATACTTGAAATCACAAACCGTAGTTCTTCAAAGTACTGATGTTATGAAAACATCAGTATATTACAAAATAAGATGATTTTTACTTCAAATAATAAAGCAAGATTTCATGTTATTTCGATCAATAAAGTGCATATGAAAATGTTGTTTCCAATAAAAATGATAAAAATCTATATTTTCATTATAATTCACTGTAATGTTCCTGATTTTTAGTTAATTATATGGAAAGAAAATATGCACGGAAAAAAAAGTGTTCCGTTCCGGCTGAAACATCCAAATATGCATTAAAAACACTATTTCCTTTGTAATCAAACTCTCTCTCACTATTTTAACGAGGTGCAAATTGTTGATGGAAAATTAAGTAATTAAGATAAATTATCCATCAAATATGGGTTTGCATGATATCGTATATTTAAGTGAACTATTATTATCAAACTGAAAATTCTTAAAAACGTGGAAAAACGGCAACTTATTGACTATATCGCCGATATTTTATTTAAATCATATTAAGTAAATAAGGATGACAAACGACATGTGGCCAAATTCGATTATTTTTAGTTCAAATCAAAATGCAAGAACACTCCCTAAAACGCCATATAATGCGAAATTCTGAGATTTGTAGGTCAAATCACATATCGCGAGAAAGCTTGATATATTGTAAAAATATTAGTGTGTACGATAATTTTTACATGAAATCACAAACCGTGAGAAACGTGAAGTTTTTTTTTTTAAATATTAACAAATACAATGATTTTTATATGAAATCATAAAGCGAGATTTCGTGTTATTTACATCATTAAATTGCAAATTAAAATGTTGTTTCGACTGAAAAGCATAAAAATCAATATGCATTCATTATATGCACTGTAATGTTCCTGATTTTCGGTAAACATTACAGCAAGAAAATATACTCGGAAAACAGCCACATTCCAGCTGAAACGTTGGAATTAACACTAAAAACACGAATTTCCTCGTAATCATTCTCTCTCACTATTTTATCTAGGTGAAAATAGTTGATGAAAAATAAAGCATTTAAGCAAAATTTGCCATCATATACGGGTTTGCATTATTATTATTATTATTATTATTATTATTATTATTATTATTATTATAGTAATAATACAGCTAATTAATAATTATCACGCTTCCTTCTGCTTGGTCTGGAAGGAAGCCGGCTTCGGGTGAAAGAGGGCTGTGATGATCTCTGCCTGGAACCGGCAGGTGCGGGACCTGGACGTCCACCTTCCGGGGGTCACGTGGCCCAGGCTCTGCTGCAGGAAGTTGGATTCGTTCATACCCTTGATGGTGTGGGTTCTTCTCCGGCCTCGACCACAGCGGTGACCGGGTTTGGAGTCCCTGTGTTTTTTTTCACCAACTTCGAGGTCAACTCCGGAGCTCACAGTTCCTGCGACAGCACTGGAACCAGTCGTATTGCCGTTTGCCTTTCCATTGGAAACTTTCGGCGCGTGGAGAGAGGGGACCTGCTGCCTGGGTAACAGCTTCTCCTCCATATCCACCTACCTTGTCGTTGCGTCCTGGAGAGGCCACTCCAGACAGACAACCAGAGTGCAACTCCATAGTCTTCTGAGACTGATGGATGCCTTCTACTGTAGTGTATATATAATGATTTAATAATGTCCCCTCCGTGGTGCCTCCTTGCCGTGGTGAGGGGCTCACGTACACCTCCCTGGGACCGGTGTGGGTTGCCTGTGCCCCCTCCCCTGCCCCCCTCTTTGGGTGGTGTACGTGCTGAAGGGCACCATGTGTTGGAAATTTCCAACACTTATCATCCATTATTATATTATGATAAATTACCATTACCTTACTAATTGCAGTAGCTCTTAACACCACTAACAGTAGTGTTAATATAATTTAATCTGAGCATATTGCTGATAATATTACTCCTGATAATGTAAATCGAGAGTTATTAATTGAAATTATTTAGTAACAGTTTTTATTCTGTTATGATCGAATGCTCTGGAGAGGTATAAATATCATCTCCATTTCTCGCTAGAGATCATTTATCGACAATATTATAATTATTAAATCCCTATAATTCCAACTCAGTTCATATTATCGCATTTCATCCATAATTGCGCGGAAAAGAATAATTCGTGTTTAATAATTTCCGTGGCGAATGCGAGAGCGGGGAGAGGGAGGGCGGAGACGCCATTACATCAACAAGGCACGCTCACGAGGCAGCGTGGGAGAAGCACATGGCATTTGCTGGGAATTCTTATCGACAAGAATTACGTTGATACCCAGTTAATAAGTGAAATTTACTTGCCTATGTGTTCTCTAGTGCCTCAGCAGTTAATAACGCGTCTACAATTAATACCAGGACCCGTAATTAAGTGTGCACAGCAGTGAACATTGAGTCCGGCAGACGCTAATTTCGGCAAACCTCAGTACTCGGTTACGCTCACAGGTTTTTTCTCTGGTTTGATGCATCAAAGTAGATAGTACCTTTGTGAGTAGTTTGTCGTCATGAAGAATGAACATCAAAAATAACATGTTAGTAATGTTTATCACCCATCTCAGTTTCATGAATATCTGAACATAATTTGTAGCCTAGTCAATTGCTACTTTATATTTCTTGTATTACAGCGTGTGTTTGAGGTGCCAGCAAGATTCTCATCAATCGTGTTATTTACCTCGAGTTCTTTCTCAATGGGGATTTCGTGACCACGAGGACGAATGATGAGCTGGCGTTAGAAATCGTCTTACAGCTAAGACACATTTTTCTTATAAATTTATTCAATTTGATTATTGCTTCTATAATTCATATAACAATTTCCATAGAATGAATATTGCCAGAGTTGGTAATTGATGTTTATTCTTTAACTGTGCTCAATATTTATGCTCAGTGATTAATGATGATTATAATTATAATTTGATTACCATATATTTGAATATATTGTAGTTAGATTTACCATATTATTAATACCATAATGAACTAGTGACGAACCACACTAGTTCCTAGATATATATGAACTTCTAGAAATAACCCCCCAATGTTGATATTTGAGGCTTTGGCTTTAATTAATAATTACAGTCTTCATTATTTTCAAGAGAATATTCATTGAATGAGTTTCCATAGACACTGGTTCTCTAGTGTCATTCTAATGGTCACTTTTATTTGTTTTCCCTCTTTTCTCAAAAGTGGGTGGTCCTTCGAGTTATTTCAATACAATAATTAAATAATTTAATTTCTGAGTTCAAGCCCCAGATACACAACACCATGTAGGGGCCTTGTGAGCCATCGGACCACCCGCTGGAGGGGTCGCCTGTGAGAGGCCGCCCTGAGTGGATGGTTGGGTGTCCAGGCTGGGGCGATAGGGGGACTGGTGTCTTAGTACCAGTGTGGGAGAATGAACGAAGTAGTAGGACTCCCCTGTTGAAAAGGGGGAGCACCGCTGGGGACGACACACCCTTCCTGCACTGGCCCGCGCTCGGCCTCCCTGGCTGCCCTGGTAGGTGGTATCCCTTGGTTCCAGGTCCCATCTCTTTTTTTGTTTGGTTTGCTGTATGGATAACGACTTGACTTCTCTTACCCAGGCTCATGGGGTGGGCGACCAGGCCCCTGAGTCGAACCGTCCTGGAAGACCAGGATCTGTAGCCCCTGCTACAGAACCCGGTTTAGGCCCAGACCGGACTCTTCCTCCCTGCTCCCCTCCCTCCTCTGTGGTTGGGTCGAGCCCCAAGCCTGCTGTGGTGACTATCTCGTCCTCTTGCACGGCTCCATCCCTTCTTGTGACTACTGCACCTTTCGAACCGTCCCTCTCAAAGGGTTCTCATCGCCATCCCCGCCACGGCCGCTCTCGTATGCTCCCTTCCCATCCTACTTCATTCCATGCTTTGTTTGGTCCTGATACGTGGACTAAGTTCTTTGACCTCCTACCTTTGGATTCAACTCCTCCTGATGATTTTTCCCTTCATAGGCATCTTGTCGATTCCGTGGATGCCTCTGTCACCTTCAACCCCACTCGTCTTGGTACTCGTGTCGTTGCTGCTCCTTCTCAGGATGCGGCCACCCGCTTAGCCGCCTTATCCTGCCTTGGCGAGACCCCTGTTCGGGTCTCGAAGAATACTTGATTGAATGCCAGTGTTGGCACTGTTCTCCTCCCACACCATGTTGCGACCGGTGTTAGGGATCTCAAGGACTGCCACGAGGATATCAAGCATATCCTCGAGGCCCAGGGTCATTCTGTACTCCAGGTGGATACATTTACTCGTCCCCCTCGTGGTCATCGCCGTCTGCCCCTTAGGATTGTGAAGGTTACCTTTGATGGTAGGTCCCTTCCGCCCTCTGTCATTCTTGCTGGTGTCATATGCTCCGTTCAGGAATATATTCCCTCTCCGAGGCTCTGCGGTAAGTGCTGGAGGTTTGGGCATAGTGCCCTCAAATGCTCTAGTCCTGTCTCTCTCTGTCCCCTGTGTGGAAGCGAGAGTCACTCTAAGTTGGAGTGCACTTCTCCCCAGGCCCGCTGCCTCAACTGCGGTGAGGCCCACCCTACTTTCTCCCGTACGTATATTCGTTACAAACTTTAGGCGGCTGTCCTCAACTTGAAGCACCGGGACCGTTTGTCTTTTCCTGAGGCTCGGCGCCAGGTTCATCGTCTCCCCTCTTTCGCTGGTGTCTCCTATGCTCGCGTGGTGCGCTCTTCCTCTCCTCGTCCTTTCCACCTTCCTCAGTCTCACAACCGTTTCCGAGCCTTAGACCCGGACTCGCCCACCACCATCTCCCCTGTTTCCCTCCGTTCTGTTCCGAAAGGTCCCCCTCCGGGTTCTCTGTCTAGGGCTCCCCTTCTTTCTACCCAGTCTGTCACGTCTCCTGTGTCTTCTTTCTCCTCTCCCTCTAGTCCTCCTTCCCGTCATTCCCCTCCGTCTCTTGGCTCTCCACGCCGCCTGACTGTGCGGGCCGACGTCCATCGCTCTCCTGATGGTTGTGTTGTTCGCTCTCGCTCTTCTTCTCCTATCGAGACGCTGGAGTCTGTTGCCCAGTACATTGCTGCTGGGACACCTGTATCTTTGAGTCAGAAGCGGAAACCTGGCTCATCTCCTTCCTCCTCCCCTGTCGGTAAGAAGGCTTCGCTTTCTTCTTCACCCCCTATCTCTGATTCTATCGTTCATTCTCCTTCCGCTTCGATGGTGGAGCCCCCTGTTCCTACTGTAGGGATTTCTTTAGCCCCCAGTTCCATCTCGGTTCCTGCCCTTGCTGAAGTGCGCTCCCCTCTTTCTGCCCCTCCTCCCCTTCTCCTCCTCTAGACCCTGCTCGTCCACCTCTGGTCTGTCCTCCTGCTTCTTTCCCTCCTACTTTACTCAGTTTACCCATGCCCCCTAACCCTGACTTCGCTGACCCTGCTCCTGACTCTGCGCTTTTTTAGCGTGCTGTGTTCCTTCTTCACCTTTGTTTCTTTGCTCTCTGTTACTCTCCTCTCTCTCTTTGCTGATGTCTTTTCTTCAATGGAACATCCCTGGATTTTACGCCAATTTCCTTGACCTCCAACTTCTCATTTCACAGTTTTCGCCCCTTTGTGTCTGTCTCCAGGAGCCGATGCTTGGTGCTCGTCCTGGTCGTTTCCGTGGCTATTCTTTTCTCCCGCCCTCCACCCAGCGACAGTTGGGGTCCATAATTCTTCTGCTCTCTTGATTCGTTCCGATGTTCCCTTTGTCCCCTTACCTTTTTCATCGCCTCTCCACTGTTCTGCCGCCCGTGTCTTTGTACGTAGGTGGTACACGGTTTGTTCCATTTATCTCCACCCCACTGTCCCACTTTCTCTTCCCTATCTTAAACACCTCCTAGACTCCTTGCCGGAGCCTGTGCTCCTGCTGGGTGATTTCAATTGTCGTCATGCCCTTTGGGGTGATGTGCTGACAAACACCCGGGGTCGCCTCCTTGAACCTTTCATCCTCTCTTCTTCTTCCCTGTCCCTTCTTAATTCTGGTGAGCCCACTCATTTGGACTCTCGGACTCGCTCCCTTTCTTGTCTCGATCTTTCTCTGTGCTCGTCATCCCTTTCCTTAGATTTCGGGTGGCGGGTCCTTGATGACCTCCATGGCAGTGACCATTTTCCTATCCTTGTTTATTTTTTCTCTTTTCGCCCTCCTCTCTCCTTCCCTAGGTGGCGGTTTGCCGAGGCTGACTGGCGCCTCTTTACTCTCCGTGCTACTATTTCCGACCTCTCCGTTCTGCCTCTCCCTCGCGCCCTCCTTCTTTTTCATGACACTGTCTTTGACGCTGCCTTCCACTCTATTCCTCGCTCTTCCTCTCGGGGAACGCGGAAGTGCGTTCCCTGGTGGAATATGGACTGTGCTCGGGCTGTCCGCTGTAAGGGTGCAGCCTGGAAGAGACATCGCCGCCGGCAGATGGTTGAGTCTTTCCTTTTGTTTCGGAAGGCGAGTGCGGTGGCCCGTAGGACCATCCGTGCGGCTAAACGTGCTTGCTGGGCGTCTTATGTCTCCACCGTTACGTCCGAAACTCCTCTCCCACTGGTCTGGAAGCGTATCCGCAAGATTGCGGGTAAGTTCGTTCCCGATGTCTCACCGGTCCTTCGCCTCCATGGTGCTCTTGTGGCGGACCCGTTGCAGGTTGCGACCGAACTGGGTTCCCATTTCTCCTCTGTTAGTTCTAGTTCTCATCTCCCCCAATCCTTCCTTCTTCGTAAGCCTCTTCTTGTATCTCATCCTTTAAATTTCTGTACTTATCTTCACCTTCCCTATAATGATCCCTTCTCTCTCTCTGAGCTTCAGTCTGCCCTAGCCCTTTGCGGTTCTACGGCAGCGGGCTCCGATGGCGTTCATTATGAAATGCTTCGCCATCTCCCTCCATGCACGTCTCAGTATTTACTGTGTCTGTACAATCGGGTCTGGGAGTCGTCGTCGGTCCCTGAAGACTGGCTCGATGCTGTTGTCCTCCCTGTTCGGAAACCAGGATCTCTCGAGTCATCCCCCAAGGACTTCCGCCCTATTGCCCTCACGAGTTGTGTCTGCAAGCTCTTTGAACGTATGGTTAACGTTCGTTTGATGTGGTTCTTAGAACACTAACACTACCTCTCCCCTTCTCAATTTGGTTTTCGCAAGTGCCGCAGCACAACGGATGTCCTGGTGAACTTGGAGGTCTATATTCGTACTGCTTTTGCTGCGAAGACCTCCGTTGTTGCCGTCCTTTTTGACCTGGAAAAGGCTTACGACACTACCTGGCGGTATCATATTCTGTCTCAACTTCAGTCTTTTGGCCTTCGTGGGAACCTCCCTCTCTTCCTCCAGAGCTTCCTCTCTCGTCGTTCCTTTCGTGTGCGGCTTGGTACTGCTCTCTCTGCCCCTTTTCGGCAGTATGAGGGTGTACCCCAGGGTAGTGCTCTGAGTACTACTCTTTTATCTCGTTGCCCTCAACGGTCTTCTTTCCTCTCTTCCTTCTGGCGTCTTCTCTGCTCTCTATGTTGATGATCTTACCCTTTGCTGTCGGGGTGATGATTCACCTCTCCTTCAACGGCGGCTTCAACTTGCGATTGATGCCGTGTCGTCTTGGGCCACCGATCATGGCTTCAAGTTCTCCGCATCTAAGACTTGTGCTATGACTTTTACTCGGAAGCATGTCGTTCTTCGTCCCTCTTTGTCGCTTGATGGTACTCCCATTGTGTACAGGGATTCCGCAAAGCTCTTGGGGTTAGTCTTTGACACTCGTTTGTCTTGGTCAGCCCATATCTCTTACCTCCGAGTTGAATGCTCTAAGGCCCTTAACCTACTTAAGGTTTTGTCCCATACTTCTTGGGGAGTGGATAGGCCCACGCTCCTATATTTACACTCCTCTCTCGTCCTGTCTAAACTCGATTATGGTTGCCCTGCTTACTCTTCTGCTTCTCCTTCTACTCTTCGCCGTTTTGATGCTTTGCACCATACTGGGTTGCGTCTCAGCTCTGGTGCCTTTCGTTCGACTCCCGCCCTCAGTTTGTATGTTGACACTGGCTTTCTCTCTGTTCAGGACCGCCGTGATCGCTACTGTCTTCGCTATCTTGCGCGGTCCTTACAACATCCTTCCTCTCGCCTCTGTCGTGCTTTGACTTTTCCTTCTCCTGTAGCTCCTGTTCCTCTTCATCGTCTCCCACTTTCTGTCCGGTTGTCTCGCTTGCAGGATTCTCTTTCTATTCATATTTCTAATGTTTCTCCTCATATTGTTCCTTCCTTGCCTCCGTGGAGAGTCCCCCTTCCCAAGTTTTGCACGTCCTTGACTTGTATTACTAAAGCCTTTACCCCTCCTACAATTCTGAAAAGCCTCTTCCTTGAGCACTTTTCTTCGCATTCCCATTCTATTTCCATCTTCACCGATGGGTCTAAGTCTGCGGACGGTGTGGGCTACTCTGTTGTTTTTCCTGACCGTACTTATATGTGTCGCCTCCCTTCGGAGGCTAGCGTCTTTACGGCGGAACTTTATGCTATTCTCTATGCTCTCCGTCTCTTGCTTTCTCATTCTCATTCCTCCTTTGTGGTTGTCGTTGACTCTCGTAGTGCCCTCATGGCTCTAGGGTCCTTTAATCCTGTCCACCCAGTGGTCATCGAGATTCAACATTGGCTGTTTCTTATTTCTAGTAAATTTAAATCGGTAGAGTTTTGCTGGGTTCCCAGCCATATTGGTGTTTCTTTCAATGAGCGTGCGGATGCTGGCGCTAAGGACGCTATCCGTTCTTGTTCCATCTCCCGTAAAGGTCTTTCTTATTCCGACTTTTATCCTGTTATTCATTCCTCCGTCTTGCCCGTTGGCAGGGTTGTTGGTCGTCTGTAGTTAGTAACAAGCTGCGTACTCTCAAACATAGTGTGTCCCCGTGGCCTTCCTCCTACCACCGTAACCGGCGGTGGGACACTGCTTTGGCAAGGCTGTGGGTTGGCCATACTCGCTTAACCCACGGTCACTTAATGGAGCGCCGCCCTGCTCCTTATTGTCCGAGTTGCCTTGTCCCTCTGACGGTTGTGCATATCCTTGTTGAATGTCCTGACTTCCAGGACGAGCGTGTGTCTTGCTTTCCGACCGTCCCTCGCGGTCACGTGTCCCTCGATAGAATTCTAGGTGAATCGGATACTTTTGATATCGTTCGCCTTATGCGTTTTTGTTCTCGTATTGGCGTTCTTGGTGATATTTAGCACCCTCTGATTATTTCGCACTTTGATGGTGCTACATAGCCTTCCCGGTTTGGTGCCTTCTTTTGATAATTACCTTACGTTATTGGTGCCTTCTTTTGATAATTACCTTACGTTATAGACGGGAAAATCAGTATGACACTACTGGCAATTTTTTAGAGGAAGGCAGAAACAGAGCAGAAAATATAAGAGAGAGGAACAGTCAGATGGAACCACCACAGGATTACAGAGGGGAAGGGAGATACCCACAAGTCTGGAATACACATTACCAACAAACACACAGGTACTACACCACACAACACTCGCCCCACTACCGAAACTGGACGAATCACTTCGAAAACAACACACCCTGGACGCAAACACAGTGGCCCCCTTACCAGAGCCTCAGATATTAACACCAAGTAAGGCATCCAGCACTTCCACTACCACGATAACATCATTTATATTTGCCAACATTCAAGATATAAAAACACGCAAATCCAACAAAGTTCACTTTATAGATGGTCTCCTTCATGAGGCAAATGCAGTGTTTGCAGCCCTAACAGAAACCCACACAAAGGACTACCATGATGGTGAAATATGGATCTCAGAGTACACTCTTTTCAGATGTGATAGGAAACACCGGCTTCAGGGTGGGGTCAGCCTATACATCAAAGACACACTCATCTGTACTGAGCTGCTAAACACCTCAAATGATATGGTGGAAGTGCTGATAATCAAAATAGAGATTATAAATGTAGTTATTGTCCTTGTATATAAGTCACCGGAGGCAAACCCTCAGCAGTTTAAAGACCAACTAATGAAAGTAGAACACTGCTTGGAAAACCTCACAAATCCAGCTCCGAACATCATCCTGCTTGGGGACTTCAACCTACGGCACCTGAAATGGAAGCACCTGGCTAATACAGTAATATCAGAAAGAATACCAGGAAGTAGCCTTAATGAACAGGCACATGCAAATGACCTGCTACGGATGTGCGACAGGTTTGCCTTAAACCAGCAAATAGTAGAACCAACCAGGAAGGAGAACACGCTGGACCTCATTTTCACTAATAATGATGAATTGATCAGGAACATAATGATTACAAATACCTGTTACTCAGATCACAACTTAATTGAAGTTATGACAACCATGGGGAATAGACCTTCAAAACCAGTCCAGATTCCCGGTGGAGGAGATTTCAGCAAATTCAACTTCAATAATAAACAGATAAACTGGGAGCAAATAAACCAGGACTTCACAGAAATAAACTGGGAAGAACAGCTAGGAAATGCGAACCTGAACCAGTGCCTGGAAAAAATAAGCTCAGTAGCACTAGAAATATGTACAAACCGCATCCCCCTAAGAAAAAAGAGGAAGAGATGCAGATTGGAACGAGAACGTCGTTCCCTATATAGGCGAAGAAAACGAATCGCGGTACAACTTGAGAGTCGCACCCTATCTCAGGAACGGCGAAGAAGGTTAGGTAGCGAAATAGGAAAAATTGAACTCAAGCTACAAGAATCATACAAAACGCAGGAGAGGGAAAGAGAGCAAAAGGCCATCAGTGAAATAGAGAGAAACCCGAAATATTTTTTCTCCTATGCAAAATCAAGATCAAAAACCACATCTAGTATCGGGCCCCTGCGAAAGGAAGATGGAACTTTCACCGATGACAACAAAGAAATGAGCGAGCTACTGAGGAAGCAATACGACTCTGTCTTCAGCGAGCCATTAAACGCACTAAAGATCGATAACCCAAATGAATTTTTCATGGATATGATACCAACATCAAATCATATATCAGACGTCACCCTATCCCCACTGGATTTTGAAGAAGCCATAAACAGTATGCCTATGCACTCCGCACCAGGCCCGGATTCTTGGAACTCCATATTCATCAAGAACTGTAAAAAACCACTATCGCAGGCCCTTCACATTCTGTGGAGACAAAGCCTAGATACTGGCGTTATTCCTGATATACTAAAAACAGCAGAGATAGCACCACTTCATAAAGGAGGAAATAAGGCAGAGGCAAAAAATTACAGACCGATAGCACTAACATCGCACATCATAAAAATTTTTGAGAGAGTGCTAAGAAGTAAGATCACAAAATACATGGAATCACAGCATCTCCATAACCCCGGACAACATGGTTTCAGAACAGGGCGCTCTTGCCTGTCGCAGTTGCTGGACCACTATGATATGGCATTAGATGCTATGGAAGACAAACAAAACGCTGATGTAATTTACACAGATTTCGCAAAAGCTTTTGATAAATGTGACCATGGTGTTATTGCCCATAAAATGCGCTCAAAAGGAATTACCGGAAAAGTAGGCAGATGGATCTACAATTTCCTGACCAACAGAACCCAATGTGTAATAGTCAACAAAATAAAATCCAACCCGTCAACCGTTAAGAGCTCAGTCCCCCAGGGTACTGTGCTTGCTCCAGTACTTTTTCTCATCCTCATATCGGACATAGACAAGAGCACAACCTATAGCACTGTATCATCCTTTGCAGATGACACTAGGATCTTCATGAGAGTAGGCAACATAGAGGACACGGCGAACCTCCAGTCAGATGTAGATCAGGTCTTTCTATGGGCTACAGAAAATAATATGGTGTTTAACGAAGACAAGTTCCAGCTCATGCGCTATGGAAAAAATGAAAATATAAAAACGGAAACCACGTACAAAACTCAGGCAAATCATAACATAGAACGAAAAGGCAATGTAAAGGATCTGGGTGTACTCATGTCGGAAGACCTTACCTTTAAAGAACACAATAAAGTAGCCGTCACAACTGCAAGAAAAATGACAGGTTGGATAACAAGAACCTTTCACACTAGAGATGCTATACCGATGATGACACTTTTCAAAACGCTTGTGCTCTCTAGAGTGGAGTACTGCTGCACAATGACAGCCCCTTTCACTGCTGGTGAAATTGCTGACCTGGAGAGCGTGCAGAGGTCCTTTACTGCTAGAATCCACTCGGTAAAACATCTAAACTATTGGGACCGACTTGAGAGCCTAAATCTGTATTCCCTTGAGCGCAGGCGGGAGAGATACATAATAATTTACACGTGGAAAATATTAGAGGGGCTGGTCCCAAACCTGCACACAGAAATAACATCACATGAGACCAGAAGACATGGCAGGATGTGCAGAATACCCCCGTTGAAAAGCAGAGGTGCAACTGGTACTCTGAGAGAGAACTCTATCAACATCAGAGGCCCGAGACTGTTCAACACGCTTCCACTACACATAAGGGGCATAACTGGCAAACCCTCACAGTGTTCAAGAGAGAACTGGATAAGCACCTCCAAAGGATACCTGGTCAACCAGGCTGTGACTCATACGTCAGGCTGCGAGCAGCCGCGTCCAACAGCCTGGTTGATCAGTCCAGCAACCAGGAGGCCTGGTCGATGACCGGGCCGCGGGGACGATAAGCCCCGGAAGCACCTCAAGGTATCCTCAAGGTAAGATACCTTATTAATGTCAAACTGAAAAGTCTTAAAAAGTTGGAAAAAACAAAATATTGTTTAAATACTAGTATTTTGATAATATATCAAGGTTTCTCACGATATGTAATTTGACCTACAAATCTCAGAATTTCACAATATACTAAGTTTTTTTTAGGGAGTTTTCTTGCATTTTGATTTGTACATATATTAATCATCGAATGTAGCAATATTATGAGGTTTGTCATCCTGATTTACTTAATGCGATTTAAACAAAATATCGACGA
>WNGS01007463.1:0-14549 GCA_020271785.1 Procambarus virginalis
CCTATCTTAGAGGACCAAGAGAATGTTACACACAAGTGATCTGAGTACACAGTCCTGAAGAACTGTTTATTCTATTATTATTCTATTCATTATATGTAAAGTAATGAAGATAGGTGTAGGGAGCAGGAGGCCAGATACAAGGTATCATCTGGGAGAGGAAATCTTTTCAGGAGTCAGAGAAAGAAAAAGACTTGGGGGGTGATATCACGCCAGAACTGTCTCCTGCAGCACATATCAAGAGGAAAACATCAGCGGCATATGCCAGGCTGGCCAACATACGAACGGCATTGAGAAACTTGTGTAAAGAATCATTCAGAACTTTGTATACCACAATGTCAGGCAATCTGGAGTATGCAGCCCCAGCATGGAGTCCATATCTAGTCAAGGATAAGACTAAACTGGAAAAGGTTCAAAGGTTTGCCACCAGACTAGTACCCGAGCTGACAGGTATGAGCTACGAGGAGAGACTACGGAAATTAAACCTCACTTCGCTGGAAGACAGAAGAGTTAGGGGGGACATGATCACCACATTCAAGATTCTGAAGGGAATTGATAGGTAGAAAGACAGGCTATTTAACACAAGAGGCACACGCACAAGGGGGAACCAGGTGGAAAATGAGTGCCCAAATGAGCCACAGCGATATTAGAAAGAACTTTTTTAGTGTCAGAGTGGTTGACAAATGGAATGCATTAGGAAGTGATGTGGTGGAGGCTGACTCCATACACAGTTTCAAGTGTAGATATGATAGAGCCCAATAGGCTCAGGAATCTGTACACCAGTTGATTGACAGTTGAGAGGCGGGACCAAAGAGCCAGAGCTCAACCCCCACAAACACAACTAGGTGAGTACAACTAGGTGAGTACACACACACACATACTGTAATCATTACAGTGAACTTTTTATTTACGTTTTTTGACGTAGCTACAACGTTTTGTTACGTGCATGCCTGTGGAAAGTCAAAGTATTGGATAAATATTAATTTTAAATAATTTAATTGACTTCTTGTTAAATGTGGCCCGACAAATTGTATTTTACCCTGGTTAAACATTCTTCGTTATATTAGTGGTTTCAGAAATATCCAAGGATGTGAGGCATGAATGTTGTTCAGAGTAACATGATTATCATAGAGCTTGGATATGCTTTTGGCGTAGCGAATATTCTGATACTGTTATTAAATCATTTTTGGCTTTTTGTTCTTTTCTCGCTGCTCAAGAAACTCTTTTCAAGTGTCACGGCAAAATCTCTTGTAAGAGATTCGGCCTGCTCCATTATCACCTATTCTACTCATTGACGTCTATTTAATCCAGAACTGCAGCCAAAAACAACAACTACTTCCAGACGTCTAGACAATACCACCAGTCTACCTACCCACTGCCCATCACCTCACCTTGCACCTGGGTCGCTGGGAGACCACGCCCTCTGAAACAAGCAGTTAAACACCCGATTAATAGTTAAAGAAGTCACCAGATCCATCTGCCCGGCCGACATTTTGTATAAATAGAGCGTCCTAGTCCACCATGAGTAAGATTACTCCTACGTGCTCAAATGAGTGGGCCCGTTAACACATCTCAGTGTGGTAACGGATTAAGTCAGACTATTTCATAGTATTCTGCACCATATTTTATTGTGCACCTTAAGATAACGTAATTTGATTGTTCATCTTGTTTGTTTAGCACACTTTGTATTAGAGCCAAGACTGGATATTTTTTGTAATTTGTTTAAATTCATTTTTTTTTATCAAAGTAAAGTATTTTTAAATGTTTTTTCCATCTGCTTTATCCTACAGTTTATCTCACTGTGAAGACACCTTTGCAGTTTAACTTTTTTTTTAATATTTTGTGACTGGCATTACAGAGACTGCATGACCACCATCTTTTCCCGTCACACAAGAAACTATTAAATTTCGTTTGATGGGCAGTCATGTCCCTGGATATTTTGGGGAAAGTAACGTTCGTGGCCATCTTGTGGACGGTCACGTTCACAAGATGGACGTGACCGTCCATTAAACACACTACAAACTCTTTAAAAACTTATCCAAACTGAGAACCGGAGCCTTTCTGACTGTCGCCAGACACAACATCTCTCTTGATGAGATAAATGACAATATTTCGGAAATCTAGATGTCAGCTTTGTTGTCGAATGGATTTCACGCAGTAGCGTTTGATTAATTAGTATTGTCATGTGGGTGGTAGTGTTGTGAGTCTCTACACGTCAACTGTGGGTGGTAGTGCTGTGAATCTCTACACGTCAACTGTGGGTGGTAGTGTTGTGAGTCTCTACACAGGAACTGTGGGTGGTAGTGTTGTGAGTCTCTACACGTCAAATGTGGGTGGTAGTGTTGTGAGTCTCTACACGTCAACTGTGGGTGGTAGTGTTGTGAGTCTCTACACAGGAACTGTGGGTGGTAGTGTTGTGAGTCTCTACACGTCAACTGTGGGTGGTAGTGTTGTGAGTCTCTACACGTCAACTGTGGGTGGTAGTGTTGTGAGTCTCTACACAGGAACTGTGGGTGGTAGTGTTGTGAGTCTCTACACGTCAACTGTGGGTGGTAGTGTTGTGAGTCTCTACACGTCAACTGTGGGTGGTAGTGTTGTGAGTCTCTACACGTCAACTGTGGGTGGTAGTGTTGTGAGTCTCTACACGTCAACTGTGGGTGGTAGTGTTGTGAGTCTCTACACGTCAACTGTGGGTGGTAGTGTTGTGAGTCTCTACACGGGAACTGTGGGTGGTAGTGTTGTGAGTCTCTACACGTCAACTGTGGGTGGTAGTGTTGTGAGTCTCTACACGGGAACTGTGGGTGGTAGTGTTGTGAGTCTCTACACGTCAACTGTGGGTGGTAGTGTTGTGAGTCTCTACACAGGAACTGTGGGTGGTAGTGTTGTGAGTCTCTACACGTCAACTGTGGGTGGTAGTGTTGTGAGTCTCTACACGGGAACTGTGGGTGGTAGTGTTGTGAGTCTCTACACGGGAACTGTGGGTGGTAGTGTTGTGAGTCTCTACACGTCAACTGTGGGTGGTAGTGTTGTGAGTCTCTACACGGGAACTGTGGGTGGTAGTGTTGTGAGTCTCTACACGTCAACTGTGGGTGGTAGTGTTGTGAGTCTCTACTCGTCAACTGTGGGTGGTAGTGTTGTGAGTCTCTACACGTCAACTGTGGGTGGTAGTGTTGTGAGTCTCTACACGGAACTGTGGGTGGTAGTGTTGTGAGTCTCTACACGTCAACTGTGGCTGGTAGTGTTGTGAGTCTCTACACGGGAACTGTGGCTGGTAGTGTTGTGAGTCTCTACACGTCAACTGTGGGTGGTAGTGTTGTGAGTCTCTACACGTCAACTGTGGGTGGTAGTGTTGTGAGTCTACACGTCAACTGTGGGTGGTAGTGTTGTGAGTCTCTACACAGGAACTGTGGGTGGAAGTGTTGTGAGTCTCTACACAGGAACTGTGGGTGGAAGTGTTGTGAGTCTCTACACGAAAACTGGTCCTCACTATATTGTGAAAACGAGAAAATATTTACTGTGAATATCTTCACTGCCTCAGTTATTATCATTTTCAGTTACGTCCAGACTGTTTCAGGAAGTCACGTCCAGATATTATTTTTCATTTGTTATGAAAATTCATTTTTTCTTATTTCATTCTTATTCAGTTAAGCAATGTGTACTCGCTGGTCTTTATCTAAGTGCTCGTTAGATTTGTGACGTGTCTCTTCTAGAAGTTGAATTTAAATACTAATATAAGAGTTTTTTTATTTAGGTTATCCCTCGTGGTTGATTGAGAAAGCAAACAATAATTCTGAAGGTATGCGTTACACTGTAACTGAGCGACACACTTGGAATCCTAATAAGAATATAGTTTTGAAATTGCCGTATAACGCTATTTTAAGCAAACTAATCCGTAACGTAGCGGATACAAAACATGAAATCGTTTTAAATTATCCAAGTACACTTAGGGAGAGGGTTAGTAAGAATAGAGTAGATGATAGTGGTCCGGGCGGGGTTATATATTACCGTGTAGTGGTTGTGATGTAGTCTGTGTGGAGGAAACAGGAAGTTTATGGGTGGTAACAGTGCTGGAGTAAACCATAGTTGGGACAAGGATCACAATATTGATTTTAAGAAATGTGAAATAATTTATAATAGTAATAATATTAGAATTAGAAGGGTAATGGAAGGGGTTCGAATAAATACTATGAATACTTTCGCTGGCTACAGAAACTTTACTTCGGAGGAGAGCTTAACTAGGAAGAAGGTTCTGGATGAATTAAAATTAGATCTCAATATATGGATGAATGAAAGCTGTCCCATTAGCCCCGTTCCTTAGGTTATGGAGAGGGTCACGAAGGATACCATCCAGATGAGCACCTCTATTAATAACAACTCCAGTTCCCAGAAAAGCAGGATTACAGAAAGGTCACATGACCATGGACTTGCTCTTGCTGGACTGCTCCATGGTTCCCTGCAAAGCGGTCCCAGCCTACACAGATAACACGAAAACTCTGTGTGGAGAGGAAAATTTCTGGTGAGGCCCGCTGCAGGGGTGGAAACGTGGCTGGGCCTAGCGTTCCTGGCCAGGAACCAGGCACTGGTCTCAGGCCGGGCACGTGAACTGCGCCCCACCTGCCCTACGCCAGAGAGTTATGTTTCCCGTGCGACATTTTGTATAGAGAGTGTGGGGGGACTGTTGCCCTCGCCCCGCTATACTGAACTAAAGTGTATGTCTCGCAAAGTTTGATGATATGGTCAATGCCAGTGCCAGGCTATATATATATATATTCATCAGAGACTGATAAGTGTGTAAGAGTGCATTACATATCATAGTGACTTTGGAAATCACCGGGCAGGTACCATAGGTGGCACGCTTGCTGCCAGGTACACACCACAGCGTTGCCAAGAGTATCTGCAGCTTATTCACACCTCTCTGCCTGCTATTAATACTACGGTACGGTTAGTGTTATATATAATTTTGCAGTGGTTAGTTTTATTGCATTGTTTTCAGAAGGTGTTTGTGCACACTAAGGAGCTACACATGTGACAAACTGATACATTTGGCAAGAATCTTAGCTCGGACTGAGTGACCTTGAAAACAGGCGCGCTTATGTGGAGCAGAGAGGCCTAACTCCTCGTGCCCCGCCTCTTAGCAGTGGTTCTGCATGCATAAATAGTGTGTGAATTTTTACTACTGATCCTGTGATATGATTGGAGTCCCTTTGCTGTGTTGTTGATGTGTAACTCTGTGGTTCGTGCTGTGTGTAGCTGTGAACCTGCCTAGGCGACACTCGAGGCATGGCGACTGCTGCCTTAGGGGCAGGTGCTGCCTCAGTGGCCTCACACCAGAGTGCTAATATATCAAGTGGTCTACACGAGGAAGATACAAGCATGGTATCTGTCACAGTGGACTCAAATGCTGGACAGGAGGAGACTGATAGTGACGAAACTCCTTGGACAACTGTTGCGTCCCGGAGGAAGACACAAGAAGTAAAAAAATTCATAAATCGTAACCATGTGAAGAATAGAATCAGCCTGCATTTTCCCCCGGGCACGGGAACTGCAACGAAATATGCATGGTTGGCTGAGGCAGCCAAAACACACCCTGGTGGTGGGTATTGGTTGGCGAATAGACATGCAAACCATGTTCGTATGAACATTTCTGATGAGATGGTGCAACGATTCTGTACTCAAGAACTTGCTGGTATAACAATGAGGAAACCACCACCGCCTGCTCATACACACAGGACACCTGTCATCATTTTTGGTCTGGCCCTCTACTAGGATCACACACTGGTAGAACAGCATGAATATATTTTCATTGCGAAAAGAACAAAGGGCAGAGAGACTATTCTCGCCAACTGGACCAGCGAAGAGACTCCGCCGGAAAAATTTACTGTTCCAAGTGCTTATCGGCAACTAACAATGAAGATTTACAACCCTCCCAGGCGCAGGTGTTACAAGTGCCAACGGTGGAATCATGTTGCAAGGAACTGTAGGAATGATGAGCGGTGTGGCCACTGTGCCAGAAAGCATGCAACGTCTGTGTGTGATGCTAAAAAGGGTGGTGCACTGAAACTGAGGTGTGCAAACTGTCACATGGAGGGCGTTCCCGCCTGGCATGAGGACTGTGCCTCACTCCCGCCGAGACGGACTGCCCGGGGTGCACCAGCAGGGGGCGCCAGTAACCACCCTGGCTCATCTGCTGTGCCACCACTGGTCACTCCGTCACACTCTCCTGCCTTACACAACCACTCCAACGCCACAGCTAGTAGCTCGAGTGACACAGTTGTCAGAAAATTAGTGAGCTTATGAATACAGTAGAAAAACAAAGCAAAATTGTGGAAAAGCTGACCAAGCAGATAACTGAACAAAATAAGGAAAAAATACACCAAAAGACGATGATAACCACTCTTCAGGAAACTGAGAGAGCATTAACTGTGTGCGGGCTACACCACCCTGGGGTACCACCATGTGCTCCCAGGCAGCCAGCACCCCATGGGAGACCCCAACAGGGGGTGTCTCAACCCTCACGCCAGCTGGGCTCTCCCACCACGGCTCCCCACACCCCAGCCTCATCAACGTCGTGCGATATGAACAGAGGTCAACTATTACACGTAGAAACACATAGTGCTGTCGATGAGTATTATGACGCAACCGATCCTGATAATGAACAAAGTGACACTGAGGGTAAGAACTTTAATGAAGATGATGATCATGATGTTGATACCGGGTCTAATAAACTCTGTTTGAAGGAAAATAGTAGTGAAAATGATGAAAGTGATTGTGATAAAGAACAAAGTGAAACCAGTGACGCTTGTAGTGATAATGACGAAGTTCAACTGGACGTGGATGCCCGCCTCGGGCCGCGCACACCACATCCCAGATGGTTCAGCCGTGACAACTTTAAAGAAATGGTGACAGGTGATGTGCTGTCTAAAGAGGAAAAAGAAGCTGTAGTAGAGCACTACAACCGGTATCGGGAGGCACTTGCTTTCCTGAAACTGCAGACTGATAAAGTACTAAAGAACAATGGCGGCCTCTGAATCTCATAAAAACAAGTACAGTTTCATCAGGATACTCAATTGGAATATTGCTTCTCTTAGAAAACGGTATTCAGACCTCCATCATAAGGTTATGACTGAAGACATAGATACTGTCTGCCTCCAAGAAACCCTAACTCCCGCAGGATTTGCCTAGTTATCAGTGTTATAATCCCAGATAAAAAAATACGTGTCTTATGTATGTTAAAAAATCCCTGCCACATGAGCCACTTCCCGCCCAACAACGAGAGGGGTTTCAATATCATGGTATCCGGGTACACGTTGGTAATTCTACACTTAATGTTTTGAATGCCTATGCACCTACTGGCCTCCTCCAGTATACTGACCTACCTTGTTTTGCACATACTGATTCTACAATATTAATTGGGGATTTAAATGCTAAACACAAACAATTAGGGGATCAACTCACAAACACCAACGGGAGAAGATTGTTGGCACTTCTCGATGCATATGGTGATGTTCAAATTATCAGTAAGAATCAGCCAACGCAAATATATGGAGATATTCTAGATAGGTGCATTGGCTTTAACCTGTCATATACAACTCATGAGACTGATATTATGGATGACTTAATGTCTGACCATTTAGCCATAACAGCTAACATACACGTGGCTAATGTTGACCTACCTGGCACTAAGCTGAGTACACGCAGGCTAACAGTAAGGAAAGAGCAAGAAAAATTCTTTATAGACAGCACAGAACATTGGTATAACAATTATGAGCCTGTGAATGTACAACAGTTTTATGATGACCTCGTAAATAAAACCTATGAAGCCATCAAAAATAGTGAGTCACACCAAACAAAAAGACGTACTGGGAAACAGGTCAGACACAACCAGTACTATGATGATGCTAAACTGAAGGAGCTAAAATCAATTGCTAGACAGACAGGTAAAGCATATAAGAGCCATAGAACTCCTCAAATGTTAAAATTGTTTCAGGCCGCGCTTGCAGCGGCAAGGGTGAGAATGACTGAACTGAGACAAAATGAATGGGAGGGTTTTGTTAGTGGACTTAACCTGCATACTCCCCTGGGCAAAGCCTGGAAAGGCATAAACAAAATTATTGGTAAAAATAGTAGACAAGTTTCCCACCCAAACCCGAAACAGAAAGCTAATCAGTTACTTCGCAAAAAGGGCTCAGGTTTCCAGCCTTGGAATGTTACCAGCTAGCACTAGGGAGAAATTGCAGGAGGGGTCCACAGACAGAAATTCTCTCATAAATTTCATGTTGAGCAAGCAACATGATGAATGTGATGTTCCATATACAGATTATGAATTGGATGCAGCCCTCTCCAGGGGCAGTAGCACTGCTCCTGGTGAGGACGGTATCACCTATGATATTCTAAGACTCCTACATCGTGTACCCGGTAACCCATTATTAGAATTGTTTAATGCGAGTTATGTCACTGGGCAGTTGCCAGTATCATGGACCTCCAGTCTTACGGTACCTGTACCAAAGCCTGGCCAACCTGATGCTTTCCGTCCCATCTCACTGACCAGTTGCATGTGCAAAACCTTTGAGAGAATGGTGCTTAATAGATTATTGTATAGAGTTAAAGAGCACATGTCACCTGATATCAATGGTTTCACACATGGTAAAAGTGTACACAATTGTATCACAACCTTTCTCACTGTTCATGGAGATAAAAGGCACAAGTACACGACATTTCTTGATTTAAAAAATGCCTTTGATATTGCTAATAGGGAAGTGATTATGTACGAATTAGCGAGAATGGATATAGGGGGACATTTATTACAATGGATACGAGGTTATCTTATCAACCGGAAGTCCTCTGCACTGTTCAAAGGCTACAAGAGTGAAACTAAAGTAATGCAACTAGGCACTCCACAAGGAGGAGTACTCAGTCCTACCTTGTTTAATGTTCTAATTAATGCTTTACTAAAATCAATTCCATCTAGTCCGGCAAACATCACTATCAGCTATGCAGATGACATCCTTGTGCATACTAAAACCCACCGCGAAATGCAAACAGTCTTAAATTGTATACATACAGCTTGTGAGAGCCTTGGTCTTGTAATCAACGCTGCTAAAACTAAGGTATTTAACAGACAAATTGGCAACCGCAAAAGTGGACCACGAAAACTCAAGATAGATAATATACCATTAGACTATGTCTCTTCTTTCAAATACCTTGGAGTCTATGTCCCTTGTACCTCAACTGCAGTCAATAAGTTACATCAACAATGTAGAGACAGACTCAAGGCTCTCAGAACTGTAGTGGGGTACAGCCCGAAATATGGTGTTAATAATAGAATAGCAACAATGATGTATTTAGCGTATATAAGGTCTCTGATAGACTATCATGCACCAGCTTTGGTTCTGCAAAATGGCAAAAGTATTGATAGACTTGAAAAAATGCAAAATGAAGCACTCAGAATTATACTTGGCTGTCCTATAACTACCAAAGTTCTCAATATGCGGAAAGAATTAAATATACTTAGCATTAGATATAGATTATTTGAAATTAATCTTATGATGGGACTAAAGCTTCTGCGTGATAACAAAAACAACATTGTGTCAGTTGCTCTGTTAGAACACATACGAAACGGAACTAGCGAGTCTAAGTGGATTCAAAGAACAGCCACTCATATTAAAATGATGGGACTTCGTCAGCACTTCCTTCCACCCTGTCAGATAGTACCATTTGACATCCCCTGCATACCCCACTAAGAAACTAATCACAAACAACCCTCATGCTCAGCTTGCTGCTAAATTAAGCACCATAGAACACATTCACAATATACAAGCTGAAAACAACATTGCACAGACCATATACACTGACGGATTACTCAATAAAGCTACAAGGAGGACAGGAAGTGCTATTATTGCTCATCAGCCCGATGGCAGCACAATTGAAAGGAATATCCGAATTAGTAACTGGGCGTCCACTATGCAAGCCGAGTTGGTAGCGATACTGGTAGCACTCGAAATTATTGACAACACTGAAGTAGACAGCTTAATTATTTCTGACTCCCTTTCCTCACTACGAGCAATAAAACAGTTTGCAATCAAGTAATAACGTGCTTGTCTTGGAAGCTAGACGTAGATATAAGAATACTTAGCAAGAGGGTAAATATAAAAATGTTGTGGATCCTTCTCACATTGGCATGCAGGAACATGACAAAGTGACGCCTTGCTAAGGCTGCAGTAAATAAAGACAGTATTGAACGGAATCTTGAGTTATCAAAAAGGTCCTTAAAAATGTCATTAGACGAGAAATCCTGGATGAATTGAAGAAAGTAGAACTGTGCAAACTGGAACTAGCAGGTCCATTGNAATGTCGTTGTTTCTCCATCTTCTGATGTGTGGTTTGGTCATCAAGCTCAAAATCCTCCAAGGTTGCTTGATTTACCACCACCTTTCTTAGTACAGAGACTTCTCTTTGCTCTATTGAGAAGAGTGGCTGTGGAGCAATTTTGGTTGGGTCTTGGCTTTACTTACGATGTCCTTTTCATTCTCTGTCTCTGCTTCTCTCCTCACACTGAGGTACTCATTCCTGGCCCACTGGTATCTTCCTCTGCTCTCTAGTGTTCTGTTCCATGCAGTTCATGTCCAGGGAGTGTCCAGCGCCCAAGCCGATGATCTTTCTGTTCCGTCCCATCTCCACGGAGTGGACCATCAATGCCGACTCCTTCCAATGTAGGCTCCAATAATTGAGCCTACTCCTTCCCCTGTCAGCTTCCGAAAGAGGATCGCCTCTTTTTGAAAGATCAGTCCGGTGATGCACCTGTTTCCACCACCACTTCCGATCTTCACATGTGGAGTTTCTGACACATTTATCGACATCTCTATGGTAATCAGGTTTGTGGGGAGGATATTTATTTTATTCCGTTTTATTTTAATTTATAAATTACCAGTATAGTCAATTAATAAAGTAAGTAGACTATGATTTTGTTTTAAATTATATAGCAGTGGACTATATAATGTTAACTCCTCGCAAATATATCCCATAAACTTGGGGTTTTCAATTTATTAATATCTTAAGCTAGAGCAAATTAATTTAATTACAGTGGAACCTCAAGTGACGAGCGACTCCAGTTATGAGTATTTTGAGTAGCGAGCGAGCATCTCGCAGAAAATGTCTCGACTGACGAGCTTTCGCTCGATTGACAAACTACATGGAGTTTCCTAGCGTTCTCGCTGGTGCTCAGACGCCTCCGACGAGTGTTGTTGTTTTGCAAGACGAGCTCGGTGCCAGACCGGAGCCAGACCGATTTCTTAATTGAGACACCACTGATAAATATTGTTATTTAATAAATTTTAATTAATTAAAATTTATTAGATAACATTTAATTATGATAGATGAAACTAACTTGCTCTATCCTGAAATTAAGAACTTATAGGACAGCTTAGCTGTTCTAGTAAATGGATACTTGTAATGGCAGCACCCTGGATGCAAAGTCCAGTTGTTTATGTATGTATTTTTAATGAAAATTTTGACACAAAGGGCATTTTGAAAAAACTGTTGGTAATATATTGTTGTGCATAAATGTCAGAAATAAGAAATTATAATATGTATGTAGGTATATTACATTAATACTTTATATACAGTATCATTGAACTGTTCCAATTATGAGCTTGAATTATCATATACAGTATATTCATATATATCTTGCTGTTTTATTTTGTTCCTTCTTAGTGTTTATTCAAATGTTGAATTTTAGTAGAGTACCGTGGGTAGGCTCTTGTGTGCTGTTCTTAGGTAGCTTTTGCTTCCCTATCTTTCCTATTTTAGTGGTGCTTAACACTTTCGAACTCTTGTAACGCCGTTGGTGTCACCAATTTTTCTCGAGTCCTAGCCTGTAACGCGAGCGGCGTCCTCAATTTAAAATATGTTAAAAATTTTAATTTTATCCGATCAATCTGGGAGTGGTTTTAAAATGAGTGCCTTTAAATTGCACACAATTTGATACCAAAATGAAAGATCTAACACAAAACATGTCAGAACACTTGAAAGATTATAAATACATTTTTTGGTCAAAATTTTAAAATATAAGTTAAAATTCTATTTATTTTGCTATTATTATGGTACTAGTTTTAAAATGCGCGCCTTTAGATTGCAAACAATTTGATACCAAAATGAAAGATATAACACAAACATTTATGTCAGAACACTGGAAAGATATAAATAATAGTTATGATGACCGTCAAAAATTAAAATATTTTTTAAAATTTCAGTTATTGCTCTATTATTATGTGACTAGTTTTAAAATACGCACCTTTTGTATTGTGAACAATTTGATTTGATACCAAAATGAAAGACATAACACGAAAATTGGTGTTATCAAACTGAACGAGTATACACATTAGGCTGCGGTGAGCAAATTGCTCGTTCACAGGTAACTTTAGGCTTTGCTGCGGGGAGTCATGCTGGACTTTTGGACATTATATGCATATACACCTGCAGGGAATTTAATTGTAACACAATGATACCAAAACAAATGACGTAGCACGAGAATTAAGATGAGAAAACTGAAACGAATACAGAGCACCACTTGGTGATGCTTCCGAACCCCTTGGGGACAAGACCCGTCGGTTAACATGTAAGTTCGTATACGAGAAATGGAGGAAAAATAAAAAAATAAAAAAAAGTGTGAAAAAATCTAGGGGAAAAAATCGATAGGTTCATAGCGTAAATGCGACCGTATTTTGTTTGTACTCACCAATAATTGAAGTCCTGATCCGCTTATGTTGATGAAGCATAGTTATTTACATGAAAGAGGTGGTGGTGGATGTTGATGGTGTTGGGTTGACTGAAGTTGTTGGGTTGACTGGGTCAACATGCGATGAGTCAGGTTCAGGTGATGCAGTGCGAGCTTTCTTGGAAGCCATTGCAAAAGACTCTGTAATTGACATTTGTTTCATTCCCTTGGCTCTTGTTTTTAAAAACTTCATATACAAATTGTACTGACTCATCATGTCCTTAATTTCAAACTCGCTGTTACTCGTGTCCATAAATGCCAGAATTTCTTCAAAATTTCTTCCGTTACTCCCGGTGTTCTTCTGTTACTCCTGGTGTTCTTCTGTTACTCCTGGTGTTCTTCCGTTACTCATGGTGTTCTTCTGTTACTCCTGGTGTTCTTCTGTTACTCCTGGTGTTCTTCTGTTACTCCTGGTGTTCTTCTGTTACTCCTGGTGTTTTTCCGTTACTCCTGGTGTTCTTCTGTGGCTCCTTGTGTTCGTATGTTACTCGTTGTGTTCTCTTGTGGCTCCTGGTATTCTTTGATTACTCCTGGTGTTCTTCTGTTTCTCCTGGTGTTCTTTGGTTACTCCTGGTGTTCTTCTGTTTCTCCTGGTGTTCTTTGGTTACTCCTGGTGTTCTTCTGTTACTCCTGGTGTTTTTCCGTTACTCCCGGTGTTCTTCTGTTACTCCTGGTGTTCTTCTGTTACTCCTGGTGTTCTTCCGTTACTCCTGGTGTTCTTCTGTTACTCCTGGTGTTCTTCTGTTACTCCTGGTGTTCTTCTGTTACTCCTGGTGTTCTTCTGTTACTCCTGGTGTTCTTCTGTTACTCCTGGTGTTCTTCTGTTTCTCCTGGTGTTCTTTGGTTACTCCTGGTGTTCTTCTGTTTCTCCTGGTATTCTTTGATTACTCCTGGTGTTCTTCTGTTACTCCTGGTATTCTTTGATTACTCCTGGTGTTCTTCTGTTTCTCCTGGTGTTCTTTGGTTACTCCTGGTGTTCTTCTGTTTCTCCTGGTGTTCTTTCGTTACTCCTGGTGTTCTTCTGTTTCTCCTGGTGTTCTTTGGTTACTCCTGGTGTTCTTCTGTTACTCCTGGTGTTCTTTTGTTACTCCTGGTGTTCTTTGGTTACTCCTGGTGTTCTTCTGTTACTCCTGGTGTTCTTCTGTTACTCCTTGTGTTCTTTGGTTACTCCTGGTGTGTTTCTGTTACTTTATCTTTTGGTTACTCCGATTGTAACTTTTTACATATTGCGTTCTTCAGAAATTTGAGTTGTTCTTCAGTAACTTGAGTTCTTCTTGTATGATGTTATTTCTTAATGGTGTTCTTCTTGAATGGTGATGTTCTTATATGTATGATGTTGTTCTTATATGTATGGTGTTGTTCTCATATGTATGGTGTTGTTCTTAAATGTATGGTGTATCGGTTACTCGTGGAGTTCTTCTGTGGCTCAGGTGTTCTTTTGTACCGCCAGTTGTTCTTCTGTTCCACTAGATGTTTCTGTTCTTTCCAAATTTTTTGTGGTCCTGCAGATATTCTTCATGACCGATGCTATCACATCCCAGACGCAAGATCCGAAATACGACAACCTAACCTAACTTTATAACATCACAGCTGACGCATCAATGTTCATCATATGACAGAATTTGGAAGTTATCGATGGACTTCTATTTGTGTGAGGATAAAAACAAAACATATTGTTGGAAATGAGTGGAAATGGACTCAGGATGGCAAAGATGAGGAGCTGAGATAGGTTAGGGTAGGGTCGTTAGAGTACATTAGATATAATGTTGGTGTTAGTGTA
>WNGS01007466.1:0-10648 GCA_020271785.1 Procambarus virginalis
TACCAGCAACATGGTATATACCACATACCAGCAACATGGTATATACCACATACCAGCAACATGGGGGAGCCGGTCGGCCGAGCGGACAGCACGCGGGACTTGTGATCCTGTGGTCCCGGGTTCGATCCGGGCGCCGGCGAGAAACAATGGCAAAAGTTTCTTCACCCTATGCCCTGTTACTAGCAGTAAAATAGGTACCTGGGTGTTAGTCAGCTGTCACGGGCTGCTTCCTGGGGGTGGAGGCCTGGTCGAGGACCGGGCCGCGGGGACACTAAAGCCCCGAAATCATCTCAAGATAACCTCAAGATATCTCAAGATAACCATGGTATATACCACATACCAGCAACATGATATATACCCATACCAGCAACATGATATATACCACATACCAGCATCATAATATATACCACATACCAGCAACATAATATATACCACATACCAGCAACATGATATACCACATACCAGCAACATGATATATACCACATACCAGCAACATAATATATACCACATACCAGCAACATGATATATACCACATACCAGCAACATGATATATACCACATACCAGCAACATGATATATACACATACCAGCAACATGGTATATCACATACCAGCAACATGATATACCACATACCAGCAACATGATATATACCACATAACAGCATCATAATATATATACCCCACATACAGCAACATAATATATACCACATACCAGCAACATGATATATACACATACCAGCAACATGATATATACCACATACCAGCAACATAATATATAACATACCAGCAACATGATATATACCACATACCAGCAACATGATATATACCACATACCAGCAACATGATATATACCACATACCAGCAACATGATATATACCACATACCAGCAACAGGTATATACCACATACCAGCAACATGGTATATACCACATACCAGCAACATGGTATATACCACATACCTGCAACATGATATATACCACATACCAGCAACATGATATATACCACCTACCAGCAACGATATATACCAATACCAGCAACATGATATATACCACATACCAGCAACATAATACATACCACATACCAGCAACATAATACATGCCACATACCAGCAACATGATACATACCACATACCAGCCAACATGGTATATATACTAACCATCAGCTGAAGCCAACTGCCAGGTTTCTCCTGCACAAACAACATAAGCCTACGGCCAGGGGGGAGGGGAGGGGGGCAAGTGGTCATGTGGCCCGCGAGAGCAGGTGACTAACCTCAGGTGTGGCACCAGTTAAGGCCACCGTGAGTGCCACCTGAGTGCCAAACACCTGTTAAGTATTTATACAGGTGTGGGGGGGGCACGTCTATCTGTCTGTCTGTCTGTCTATCTGTCTGTCTGACTGTCTGTCTCAGAACAGTTTCACGCAGCTGCCAACAGCCGCCTCATGCAGCCACCCGCTCATTTGTAAACAAATGAGGTGGTGGCAGTGACGACGTTTCGGTTCGTCTTGGAACAAAGACGACGTTTAGGACGGTCTTGGATTAAATGTTTCGGCCGGTTCTAGTATAACTAAGTTTCGGGCCGTCCTGAAAAAATTACGAAGTTTCGATCCATCTTAGACCAAAGGTCGGTCTGTTCTGCACCAAATGACGTTTCGGACAGTCCAGAATCAGGAAGTTTCCGTCCGTTCAAAGTAAGCCTTACCCTACTAGTTTTACACAGGAGGGTACAGGAGCAGACGACTGCTGACTCCTGTTAGCAGGCTTAGAGCTTTCCCTTCCCATAGCTCATGGTAAGCCTTACCCTATTAGTTTTACACAGGAGGGTACAGGAGCAGACGACTGCTGACTCCTGTTAGCAGGCTGAGAGCTTTCCCTTCCCATAGCTCATGGTAAGCCTTACCCTACTAGTTTTACACAGGAGGGTACAGGAGCAGACGACTGCTGACTCCTGTTAGCAGGCTGAGAGCTTTCCCTTCCCATAGCTCATGGTAAGCCTTACCCTACTAGTTTTACACAGGAGGGTACAGGAGCAGACGACTGCTGACTCCTGTTAGCTGGCTGAGAGCTTTCCCTTCCCATAGCTCATGGTAAGCCTTACCCTACTAGTTTTACACAGGTGGGTACAGGAGCAGACGACTGCTGACTCCTGTTAGCAGGCTGAGAGCTTTCCCTTCCCATAGCTCATGGTAAACCTTACCCTACCATAGTTTACCCTGGAACACGATTCTTGAATCGTTTAACAACCTAGGTCCCAAATCACTGCTGGGTGAACTAAGGCGTACAGTTAAGGACTGGAGCCTACTCAGTCCTTCTAACCGTCCTTGAATAAATGACGAAGTTTCGGTCCGTTCTGGCCCAAAGACGTTTCGGTCTATCCAGGTCCAAATTACTTTTCTGTCCGTCTTGGACGAAATGTTGGCATTTCGGTCCGTCCTTGACCAAATATCGACGTTTCGGCTCGTACTGGACTATATACCATTTCCATCCATCGAGGATGTTTCGGTCCAAGATCAAATGGGGTTTCGGCCTTTCCTGCAAAAATGATAACGTTTTGGTCCTTTCTGAACAGAATAATAGCGTTTCGGTCCGTCCAAGATAAAATTACAACGTTTTGGTCTGTCCTGGACCAGATGACGACGTTTCGGTCTGTCGTGGACCAAACGTCACCGATTCGGTCTTTCCTGGATCAAATGACGACGTTTCGGTCTGTCTTGGACCATTGCCGGCAGCCTGTTCTCTTGAAGATCAGCCACTCCGTAAAAAATCCGACCTCCTAACTTCTAAAGAAAAGTAGGCACCCAGTCAGCCTATTGAGTCCGACGCATAGAAAATGTAGTTATTTGTGACGCCGTAACGGGAAACTTTGCGAAGGTGATGACCATGTTGGGGCAATAGTCCAAGGGGGACCCAAACGTGGTCATTTGGTCCAGGACGGACCGAAACGTTGTTATTTGGTCCAGGACGGACAGAAACGTCGTCATTTGGTCCAGGACGGACCGAAACGTTGTTATTTGGTCCAGGACGGACAGAAACGTCGTCATTTGGTCCAGGATGGACCGAAATGTTATTATTTGGTCCTGGACGGACCGAAACATCGTCAGTTTACCCAGGACGGACCGAAACGTCGTCACCTCCTCTCAGACGTGTGGGGGGGTGGGGGTGTGGTCGTCAGTAAAGGCACCACAATATGGCCTGTAGTCCGGTGCCGCTGAAGGTCTACATTTTGGCGGCCTCGACCAATACGTGTCAAATGCGGGGGATTAGTGACACTAGAGCACTGTAATGTTGACGCTTTGTCGACCTCGACTGATTAGGTGGGTTTATCTTGAGATTCTTATCTTGAGATGATTTCGGGGCTTTAGTGTCCCCGCGGCCCGGTCCTTGACCAAACCTCCTTTTTGTTACACACCTCCAGGAAGCAGCCCATAGCAGCTGTCTAACTCCCAGGTACCTATTTACTGCTAGGAGAACAGTGGCACCAGGATGAAAGAAACTCTGCCCATTTTTGTTTCCGCCTCCACCAGGGATCGAACCCGGAACTTCAGGACTACGAATCCGAAGCGCTGTCCACTCAGCTGTCAGGGCTGGATTAATCCTTCCCATATCCCGCCGAACACACGACTAAACTTCGACGTGGCTGCAACATTCGAACACACGACCAAACTACGACGTTACTACAACGTTTGAATAAGTCTTAACACCTAACAAGTTGTAACAACGTTCTAACACGTCATTAAAACGTTATAACAAGACGTAACAACATTATTACAAGTTGTAACAAGCGGAAAATGATCGTTTAGGTTTGTGTTTGCAAGGAAGTTATCGTAGAAATTTGTTTCATTAAACAAAGTAAAGGAGGTAAACCTCTGGGGGGCGGGGTATACCCCCCCCCTTTAAGAAGGGTTGGCTCCTATTGCGACAACAAACGACAATTTATTTCATCAAAGCAAATGCGACAGAATAATGACGGACGTCATTATAGGACAATAAAGGGATTTTCCTGTAATTTTACATGTCACAGAAGCCAATAAAGGGGCTCAATATACGATGAAAAGAGATTGTATATTTTTGCAAATGACCAAAGAAAATTCTGAATAGTTTTAGAAAATTGCTTAAAATTTGTACACTCCTTAAGGTCATCCTGGACGGTAGAGCGACGGTCTCGCTTCATGCAGGTCGGCGTTCAATTTCCGACCGTCCACAAGTGGTTGGGCACCATTCCTTTCCCCCGTCCCATCCCAAATCCTGTCCCCTTCCCAGTGCTATATTGTCATAATGGCTTGGTGCTTTACACTTTCTACCTTAAGATCACCAACAACCATAATAAATGGAAATAAAATCTCCCATACAGCATAATAAATGGAAATATAATCTCCCATACAGCATAATAAATGGAAATAAAATCTCCCATACACCATAATAAATGGAAATAAAATCTCCCATACACCATAATAAATGGAAATAAAATCTCCCATACAGCATAATAAATGGAAATAAAATCTCCCATACACCATAATAAATGGAAATAAAATCTCCCATACACCATAATAAATGGAAATAAAATCTCCCATACACCATAATAAATGGAAATAAAATCTCCCATACACCATAATAAATGGAAATAAAATCTCCCATACAGCATAATAAATGGAAATAAAATCTCCCATACAGCATAATAAATGGAAATAAAATCTCCCATACACCATAATAAATGGAAATAAAATCTCCCATACACCATAATAAATGGAAATAAAATCTCCCATACACCCCTTCTATACAAGAAGAATTATATGAAAATAACGTCAGCCGATGGGTCACCCTGGGGCTATGTTATCCAATAGTTACGTTAGTTTGACGTTAAGTCAGCGTCATCAACGTTGAAGACGATGATTGGGCATTGAATTGACGTTGTTCTTGGAGACGTCGTCCGCTGGTTGAGCTGCTCCTCAACACACCACAAAGACGTTTGATGAGTCCACCTGGAGCTGCCGTGAGGTACAGACGTGTCGCCTAGCCTCTGGTAGTTGGGGTGTTTGCCGATTTCGTCGCCAGGGGGTGTGGGCGTCTCTGCCCTCCCAGTTGTATGGCTGCCTGGCTGCGTGTTGACGTGGTGGTTTTGACATGGGACGCCATCTTCCTCCTGTTGTGCGTGTGAACTCCTTGGGACTGGAGTTCACTAGTAAGGCTGGATATCCGGACATAGAGTTAGTAATGTGTGACATGCTTCGTATCCCGGTGGAGGCTATCTACGGTGTTGAGCTTGTTACTGCCCACCGGGTTGTTATCAAGTTCGTGAGTGAGGTGGAGTACTGGGACTTCCTCCGTCGGTACGAGGAGCGTATGTTGCCGTTGCCGGATGGTGCCGGTTCTGTGGCGATTTCGGATCGCAGTGGTGCCCTGACTTATGTCAGTGTCCATGGTGCGCCCCTGGAGTTCCCTGACGACCTCCTCCGGCGTTACTTCGGGAGGTATGGAGCTGTTATTAGCGTGCGAGTGAATATGCTCTCCTCGGGGAGGTATGCAGGGTGGAGGACGAACATTCGTACCGTGGGTAATGGCTTGGCTTGGTAATGGCCTGAGGTCGGATATACCGTCTTCTGTCCGGCTGATGGGTTACTATGTCCAGGTGTTTTATGCCCGGCAGCCCCATACCTGTTTCCTGTGTGGCCTGTTGGAGCATCAACCTGCCGGGTGCTCTGCGACCCCAGCTGCTCCTGTCAACTTGCTCAAAGAGATAGGATTTCTCGCCGCTCCCTCAGGGCGAGGATTCCGGAGATGAGGAGGTGCAGGTCCCGTTATCTGCTGCGGCCCCCCCTGCGTCGCCCGTCGAACCTCCGGTTATTGCAGCCCCTCCTCCGGGTATTGCGATGCCGTCGGATGGTCTACCTGCTCCTGTCGCTGGCCACGCTGCTTCCGTGGGCCTTCCTGGTGCTCACTGTGTGGCGTCGCCGTCTTCTCCCTCTTCTTCAACTGATGCGCCTGACCCTGAGTCCTCGCCTCGGGTCCCTGATGGGCTCGATGTTGGGGTGGCTGCGGAGCGTCCTGCTGTGTGTGGCCCAGTTCCCCCTGTGGAACAGCTGCTGCAGTTCTGCGTCGGGCGTCGGTTCGTCCAGCTGGTAGTGCCCGTGTATCTGGGTCAGCTTCCGGCTCTAACGATATCCAGCCGGAGCCCAAACTTTCCAGACGTTCGTCGTCTGCCTGGGCCGATGTTGGGGAATTCAGTGACTGTGGGTCTTCGGGTGTTGACGGTGTGGATCCGGATGCGTCGATGGCTCCACGGTTAGTGGTGGAGGAGGTCCATGTGCCTGCTGGTGGTAGTGTCTGTGTCTTGGGTGTGCCTTCTGTTCCTTCTCCACCAGAGAACTCTCTGCGGTGGGGTGTGGTAGCTTCCGCTGCCAGAGATGGTGGGGATGCTGGTGCTGGGGGTGGCCTGGTGGTGACCTTGCGGAAGGATGTGCGCCACTCGGGTTTCCAGCAGTCGTCCGGTGGTATGCCCGTGGCCGCTGATGCCCCCTGTGGTGATGCACTCTGTCCGGATCCCTCGTCTGAGGGTGCGCGTTGGGGACCTGGTGGAAGTGCCGCCAGAGTCTATGATGCCGTCGGATCACTGGTCGGGGATTGCTGCGTTACAGATATTCGAGGAGTCGCGAGACTTTCGTGGTGAGGCGATTCCCTCGGTGTGGGAGTGTGTGCCGATCACTCGCCTCAGGAGTGATACCATCTGGGTCCCCTGTTTGTGGGTGTTTGTTGCTGAGGTTCCGGATGACATGGCGTCCCTGGTGGATGGTCCAAGCCCTAGGCAGTGGTTGCTCTGGGAGGCGTTCAATGTACGGTTCCCTCGGTCATGTTTCCGGGCAAGTATGTCCGCTGATTTTTTGATTCTGTGCTTACTCTTGTACTGTGTGCCCTTCTGGCTGTTTGTTTACCCTCTTGTAGTTTGTGCCCGTGCCTCTCCCTTTGTTTGTGGCGAGCCGGGTGGTTTGGTGTGGGTGTTATTATTCATGTATTTGTTTTTTTGTGTTATTACTTTGCCCTGGGTGTTTTATTCATGCTTTAAGTGTTGTGTTTGTTTTTTTCTTTTTCCTTTGTTTGTTATTGGCTTGTTGTATAATGTGATTTCGTGTTATATTTCCTGTTGTTCATACTGGTGTGCTTTGTTGTCGGTCCTTAAGGCCGGTGCTTCCGTCTATTTTGATTTATGCTGCTAATATGGTTTGTAATGTTTTAAATTGTTTCTCTGTTTTCTTGTTTTGCTTGCATTGCTTGCTTGTTTGTAATTGTTTTCTGTTTTGTATTTAATTGTGATTTTCTCATCCATTTATTGTAACCTTCTCCAGTTTTGGTGATTGTTGTACTGTCGGTCCTTGTGGCCGGCGGTGTTATGTTTTGTATTGTTATGTTTCACTTGTTTTGTTGTTTCATTTTATTTAACTTGCATGCTTGCATGTAAAAATAAAAAAAACTAAGACGTTTGAGGACACGCAAGAATTGATCATGGAAGCGAATTCTTAATGACTAATGAGCTGTTAGCAAACAAATTTGTTTGCTAACAAACAAATGTCAATTCCTCTAATCAATGTCAATTGATCCTGTCAATCCCTCTAATTGGATTAAACCGCACGTCGTTGGAAGACAGAAGAGTTAGGGGGGAGACATGATCACCACATACAAGATTCTCAAAGTAACTGTAGATAAAGATAGATTATTTAATACAACGGGCACACGCACAAGAGGACACAGGTGGAAATTGAGTGCCAAATAGTACACAAATGAATTGCATTAGGCAGTAATGTGGTGGAGGCTGACTCCATACACAGTTTCAAGTGTAGATATGATAGAGCCCAGTAGGCTCAGGAACCTGTACACCAGTTGATTGACAGTTGAGAGGCGGGACCAAAGAGCCAGAGCTCAACCCCCGCAAGCACAACTAGGTGAATACACACACACAAGACAAATGAGTTTACGAAATGAACCCGAGTCAGGTGGGACATCACTGGGAGGAGTAATAGGCCTATCTTGTAGGCCTCCGGGGACTCTCTTCACTCTCAGAAAAGACCGAAGAGGGAAGGAATTATCAGGAGAAAGCGCCAAGCCATTACGACTATATAGCACTGGGAAGGGGTTAGGATTTGGGATGGGACGGGGGTAAGGAATTGTGTCCAACCACTTGTGGACGGTCGAGGATTGAACTAGGACCTGCATGAAGCGAGACCGTCGCTCTACCGTCCAGCCCAAGTGGTTGAGCAACAGAGAGGTTCTATTCAAGGCAAGATTGAAGCTCTGACGAAACGCCAACTGGAGGCGGTGGGGGGTTCCGTAGCTCTATAACACGATATTACTGAAAAGACCTCAAGATATAGGAAACAATATATAGCTTTATTGACTTATAATAAATATAATAATAAATTTATTAGTTATATGACTCACACGAAAAGCTGCATCAGTTGCAAGCACAATGGCAACTCTTCATCAGTTACGTCAAACCCATCCAGATGTACAGGGACCATCAGGCCCCTGACCGCTGTCCCAGGTGTATGGCCCCTGACTGTTGTACCAGGTGTATGGCCCCTGACTGTTGTCCAGGTGTATGGCCTCCTGACTGTTGTACCCAGGTGTATGGCCCCTGACCGCTGTCCCAGGTGTATGGCTCCCTGACTGTTGTCCCAGGTGTATGGCCCCCTGACTGTTGTCCCAGGTGTATGGCCTCCTGACTGTTGTCCCAGGTGTATGGCCTCCTGACTGTTGTACCCAGGTGTATGGCCCCTGACCGCTGTCCCAGGTGTATGGCCCCTGACTGTTGTCCCAGGTGTATGGCCCCCTGACTGTTGTCCCAGGTGTATGGCCCCTGACCGCTGTCCCAGGTGTATGGCCCCTGACTGTTGTCCAGGTGTATGGCCCCTGACTGTTGTCCCAGGTGTATGGCCCCTGACCGCTGTCCCAGGTGTATGGCCTCCTGACTGTTGTACCCAGGTGTATGGCCCCTGACCGCTGTCCCAGTTGTATGGCCCCTGACTGTTGTCCCAGGTGTATGGCCCCTCACCGTTGTCCTAGGTGTATGGCCCCTGACTGTTGGCCCAGGTGTATGGCCCCCTGACCGTTGTCCAGGTGTATGGCCCCTGACCGCTGTCCCAGGTGTATGGCCCCCTGACTGTTGTCCCAGGTGTATGGCCCCCTGACCGTTGTCCAGGTGTATGGCCACTGACTGTTGTCCCAGGTGTATGGCCCCCTGACCGTTGTCCAGGTGTATGGCCCCCTGACTGTTGTCCAGGTGTATGGTCCCCTGACTGTTGTCCAGGTGTATGGCCCCTGACTGTTGTCCCAGGTGTATGGCCCCTGACTGTTGTCCAGGTGTATGGCCCCTGACTGTTGTCCAGGTGTATGGCCCCCTGACTGTTGTCCCAGGTGTATGGCCCCTGACTGTTGTCCAGGTGTATGGCCCCTGACTGTTGTCCAGGTGTATGGCCCCTGACTGTTGTACCAGGTGTATGGCCCCTGACTGTTGTCCAGGTGTATGGCCCCTGACTGTTGTCCCAGGTGTATGGCCCCTGACTGTTGTACCAGGTGTATGGCCCCTGACCGTTGTCCAGGTGTATGGCCCCCTGACTGTTGTCCAGGTGTATGGCCCCTGACTGTTGTCCAGGTGTATGGCCCCTGACCGTTGTCCCAGGTGTATGGCCCCTGACTGTTGTCCAGGTGTATGGCCCCTGACCGTTGTCCCAGGTGTATGGCCCCTGACCGTTGTCCAGGTGTATGGCCCCTGACTGTTGTCCCAGGTGTATGGCCCCTGACTGTTGTCCAGGTGTATGGCCCCTGACTGTTGTCCAGGTGTATGGCCCCTGACTGTTGTCCCAGGTGTATGGCCCCTGACCGTTGTCCAGGTGTATGGCCCCTGACTGTTGTCCAGGTGTTTGGCCCCTGACCGTTGTCCCAGGTGTATGGCCCCTGACTGTTGTCCAGGTGTATGGCCCCTGACTGTTGTCCAGGTGTATGGCCCCTGACTGTTGTCCAGGTGTATGGCCCCTGACCGTTGTCCAGGTGTATGGCCCCTGACTGTTGTCCCAGGTGTATGGCCCCCTGACTGTTGTCCCAGGTGTATGGCCCCCTGACTGTTGTCCAGGTGTATGGCCCCTGACCGTTGTCCAGGTGTATGGCCCCTGACTGTTGTCCCAGGTGTATGGCCCCCTGACTGTTGTCCCAGGTGTATGGCCCCTGACTGTTGTCCCAGGTGTATGGCCCCTGACTGTTGTCCCAGGTGTATGGCCCCTGACTGTTGTCCCAGGTGTATGGCCCCTGACTGTTGTCCAGGTGTATGGCCCCTGACTGTTGTACCAGGTGTATGGGCCCTGACTGTTGTCCAGTGTATGGCCCCTGACTGTTGTACCAGGTGTATGGTCCCCTGACTGTTGTCCAGGTGTATGGTCCCCTGACTGTTGTCCAGGTGTATGGCCCCTGACTGTGTGTCCAGGTGTATGGCCCCCTGACTGTTGTCCAGGTGTATGGCCCCTGACTGTTGTCCCAGGTGTATGGCCCCTGACTGTTGTCCAGGTATGGCCCTGACTGTTGTCCAGGTGTATGGCCCCTGACTGTTGTCCAGGTGTATGGCCCCTGACTGTTGTCCAGGTGTATGCCCCTGACTGTTGTCCAGGTGTATGG
>WNGS01007467.1:0-20559 GCA_020271785.1 Procambarus virginalis
CTGGTTGCAATAATTCAACTTCAGCAGTTTTATAGCTTCCACCTAATTACTCTCAGTGAGAGCTAAGTTATTTATACCTTTTTAGCTTCCCCTTTGAGAAGACTAATCAGGTATGAAAATTTAGATATTGGGTCAAGATAAGACCTGTTATGGATATGAACTTCAAATGAAGTCCAAATGTGTCCCAATTTTCTTCATCCAGCCCTGCAAATGTAGGTAAGTCTAAAGTAGTAGACAAACCTCAGGTAATTGATTACTGGATTGAGACATAGTAGAATTTGTATTGGATTTGATGGTTTACTATACTGATAGTACATCAATTTATCTTGATCTCATCTTTCGTGCTGTGAAATATTTGCTACAATTTGATCTAATTCCTCTAGATCAGTTTCAGTAGCATTCAGTGAGTTAAGATAAGACTGACTTGCAGATTTAACTTGATCAAACTTAAGATTAGCTACTCTCACTGATGATTCTAGTAGATAGTAATCAATGGGAGTTGCCTTGGACAAGTCATCAGACTTATTAATTAGTCTAGTTAAATGGCCTTTGAGGCAAATATAGGTTCTCCTTAATTGCTCAGGAGTAGCCATGTTAGCTATAAGTCCAAATTTCATAGGACTTGATTGAATATTACTAATGAAGCTGGGATACTTGTTCATTAGTTGATAATTAATATTGAGTATAGCCTGAATTCTGGCTAAATTAAACTCTACCTCACTTCGAGGTTAAATGTCCCTACCTAACAAGTATATAGCTAAAGATTTTGAGTGGTGTCTGCATGTCACAATTAACTTTCGTCCGGCTAGCTCATCTTTATCACCATTAGATGTAATGGTGATCATACAGCAACACTCAAACCACACACAAAATATAATGAATACACAAATAATTGATATGGGTACACTCTAATCAGAGTTACTGTAATGTTGAATCCCACCCTTGGTAGGGTCAGCACAAAAATGTATAATGTATGTACTACTCATTAGTACAGGACTAGTTGTAAGAATTTCTTGGATTGTATCCAGTTCTAAGAGACCAAAATGTTGTTTTGGTTTCTGAGAACGGATACAGTTTAATGGTAATTGGTATGTATCCAGTTGATAAGAACCAAAATGTTGTTCTGGTCTGAGAACTGATATAGTTTAATTGATTAGTAATCATCCGGTTCGAAAAGGACCAAAATGTTGGGTATCTGGGGCTTGAACTCAGAAATTAAAATTATTTAATTATTGTATTGAAATAACTCGAAGGACCACCCACTTTTGAGAAAAGAGGGAAAACAAATAAAGTGATCATTTGAATGACACTAGAGAACCAGTGTATATGGAAACTCATTTAATGAATAATCACTTGAAATAAATGAAGACTGTAATTATTAATTAAAGCCAAAGCCTCAATATCAACATTGGGGGGTTATTTCTAGAAGTTCATATATATCTAGGAACCAGTGTGGTTCGTCACTAGTTCATTGTGGTATTAATAACATGGTAAATCTAACTACAATATATTCAAATATATGGTAATCAAATTATAATCATTATGATCATTAATCATCATTAATCACTGAGCATAAATACTGAGCACAGTTAGAGCATAACATTAATTACCAAATCTGGTAATAATTATTCAATAGAAAATTGTATGAATTATATAGAATCAATAATCAAATTGAATAAATTTGTACGAAAAATGTGTCTTAGCTGTAAGACAATTTCTAACGCCAGGTCATCATTCGTCCTCGTGGTCACGGAATCCCCATAGAGAAAGAACTCGAGGTAAATAACACGATTGATGAGAATCTTGCTGGCACCTCAAATACACGCTGTAAGCAAAGGAATGTAAAGTAGCGATTGCCTAGGCTACAAATTATGGTCAGATATTCATGAAACTGAGATGCGTGATAAACATTACTAACATGTTATTTTTGATGTTCATTCTTCCTGACGACAAACTACTCACAAATGTACTACCTACTCTGATGCACCAAAACTAGGGAAATACTTATGTGAGCGTAACAGAGTACTGAGGTCTGCCGAAATTCGTGTCTGCCAGTCTCAATGTTCACTGCTGTGCACACTTAATTACGAGTCCTGGTTCTAATTGTCGACGCGTTATTAACTGACGAGGCACTAGAGAACACATAGGCAAGTAAATTTCACTTATTAACTGGGTATCAACGTAATTCTTGTCGATAAGAACTCCCAGCAACTGCCATGTGCCTCACCCACGCTGCCTCGTGACCAAGCCTTGTTGAGTAATGGCGTCGCCGCCTCCCTCCTGCCCGCTCTCGCATTCACCACGGAAATTATTAAACACGAATTATTCTTTTCCGCGCAATTATGGATGAAATGCGATATGAACTGGGTTGGAATTATAGGGATTTAATAATTATAATATTCTCGATAAATGATCTCTAGCGAGAAATGGAGATGTTATTTATACTTCTCCAGAGCATTCGATCGTAACAGAATAAAAACTGTTACTAAATAATTTCAATTAATAACTCTTGATTTTACAAGATCAGGAGTAATATTATCAGCAATATGCTCAGATTAAATTATATTAACACTACTGTTAGTGGTGTTAAGAACTACTGCAATTAGTAAGGTAATGGTAACTTATTATAATAAAATAATAGATGATAAGTGTTGGAAATTTCCAACATGCTGTACAGTAAATACATACTGTATTTACATTTTTACATTTACTGTATGGCATTTTTAGGTGATGCTGTGGTCACAAGCTGAACAGCAGTGCTGTGAGTTCATGCTGCATGTGTCAGGCTTGGTAGCTTACTCAATACTGAGGCTCCTAACACCCGGGAGTTTGGCCCACGATTTTTTTTTAAAATGGCATCTGTTTACAAGAGCCCCGATGAAGGTATGGTGAACCCCGTGTATCCGCGGGCCATTTAAATCTTGCGTAGTACTCCAAAGCATCATATGATGCGATGCGCAATTTACTGCAAGTCGGTCAAAGCATCATATTATGCGATGCACAGTTGAAGGGTTAAGAACAAGAGGTCATAGATATAAACTAGCTAAACACAGATGCCGAAGAAATATAAGAAAATTCACTTTCGCAAACAGAGTGGTAGACGGTTGGAACAAGTTAGGGGAGAAGGTGGTGGAGGCCAAGACCGTCAGTAGTTTCAAAGCATTATATGACAAATAGTGCAGGGAAGACGGGACACCACGAGTGTAGCTCTCATCCTGTAACTACACTTAGGTAATTGCACACACACACACACACACACTTGGAGAATGGGCACTAGAAGAAAACCCAGACATAATAGCACTCACAGAAACAAAGCTAACGAAAATCATAACAAATGCAGTGTTTCCACAGGGCTACTATGTAGTGAGGAAAGAAGGAAAGAGAGAGAAGGGAGAGGAGGTGGTGTGGCTTTGCTACTAAGAGAAGGTTGGAGTTTCGAAGAGATGGTAATTCAGAACTGTCAGGGTTTCAGTGACTACATATCAGGCACCATAGCAACTGAAGGACAGAAAATTATAATAGTAGTCATATATAACCCCCCACCGAATGACAGAAGACCCAGACAGGAATATGATAGAAACAACATGGCCACCATCAATATAATAGAGAGAGCAGCTTCTGTGGCTAGCAGGAACGGATCCAGACTTCTAATCATGGGAGACTTCAACCATGGGAAGATAGATTGGGGGAACAGAGACCCACATGGAGAGCTAAGCTGCTGTATGTGGCAACAAGAAACTTTCTAAGCCAACACGTCAAGGGACCGACAAGAATGAGAGGAGGGGATGAACCAGCCTTGCTTGATCTGATATTTACCCTAAATGAGTCGGATATAAGGAAGTTAAGTTGGAAGCCCCACTGGGAATGAGTGATCATAGTGTATTGAGCTTTGAGTACCTGGTTGAGCTAGGAATTATCACCCCCAAAAAGAACTGGGAACCAAAGGGCTGGCGTACCGAAAGGGAAACTATGAGGAGATGAATAAATTCCTATGGGATATACATTGGGACACAGAACTCGGAACCAAGTCCGTACAAGACATGATGGACTATGTCACCCAAAAATGTCAGGAGGCTGTAAGCAGGTTTGTCCCAGCCCGACAGGAAAAAACAGATAAGCAAAGGAAGAATCCGTGGTTTAATAGGGAATGTATGAAAGCAAAGGAGCTGAACAAAAGGGCATGGAGAAACTTCCGTAATAATGGAACACCAGAAGTAGAGAGAGATACCAGAGAACCAGGAACGAGTATGTCAGTGTGAGAAGAGCAGCTGAGAAAAGGTATGAAAATGATATAGCTAATAAAGCCAAGACTGAACCAAAGTTACTACACAGTCACATCAGGAGGAAGACAACAGTGAAGGAACAGGTGATGAAACTTAGGGTGGGCGAGGACAGGTACACAGAGAATGACAAAGAGGTGTGTGAAGAACTCAACAAAAGGTTCCAGGTCTTTACAATAGAACAGGGAGATGTCACGGTGCTAGAAGAGCTGGCAGCAAACCAGGTGACCTTGGATAGGTTCGAAATTACAAGAGATGAGGTTAAAAAACCAGCGTTGAATGTAATGAAACGCCATTTTCTGGGTGAGTCCCGGAGGCTCCCCGGAGCTATCCATGGCTGATATGGATATTCTAACTATTTTGCATCAGTCGATGTGGGTGGAGTTCTAGCCTACCGGGGACCACGAGCCAGAACCTGGCCCCCTCACAGAGGCACGGGGAGCAATGGCCCATAGAATGCACATGTGATTTGGAGCATTCTATATCTGCAATCGACCGGGACAGGCACCCAGAAAGGTAAGCGCCACAAAACAAACCCCTATTCTGGTTAACAACAAGAATTAACAAACGAGTGGACAGAACTCAAAAGAAAAACGAGCAAACTAGTATGACGTCACACGAGCCGCGCTGCATGTCTGCGCAGCTCCCCCTCCCCGGGAGGGGGAAGGGGGAGCCCAGACCCCCGCGCCGGCGATCCACACCCCAGTTCTGAGGCTGGATATCAAAACCGCGAAAAACCACCGACCGTAGGGCGAGAGGGATGCCGGGAGCCTCCGGGACTCACCCAGAAAATGGCATTTCATTACATTCAACGCTGGTTTTCTGGGGGAGCCCCTACGGCTCCCCGGAGCTACCTCACCAAAGATTAAGAAAAACACAAGGGCACTTACCCGGGAGGCAGTCGGTGCTCCACATCTCAAGACGAATTCGAGACAACGGGCTGCAACCGCCGACCTAAAGCAACACAAGCCCGACTGGGCCCAGGAACGTTAACAAGGTAGCGTTCAGCCAGGATCCTGTTCGACCGCCAAAAGCCTTGAGCCCGAATGTCAGCCCAAGACATATTGCCGAAGACGGCAGCAAGAGCAGCGAACTTACGAACGTCATGGGCACGGGATAGACCGCAGGTTGGCTGGATTTAATAACCCTGCGGACGACCTGAGAGACCCGAACCCACGAACAGGGAAGAAGGGAAACCGGATCAACCCAAAGCGCGTCCCCGGACACAGAAGCCGTGGCGCGCAGATAACGGCGGAGGGCCGCAACCGGACACAACACATGGTGAACCCCCGGCCTGACAAACCACGCATCAACAACCCAAGGACCCCTCCGGAAAGCCGCAGTCTCATTTTTTGCCAGAAAAGAGGGAGACGGCTGCAAATGAACAAACCAAAGACCACGACCAAAGGAGCAAAAACCTCTGCGCCGGAGAAGAGCATGAAGTTCCGCCACGCGACCCCCAGAGGCTAATGCCAACAGAAAAAGAGCCTTAGCAAAGCAATCTTGAACCGAAGGGGCCACAACAAACCGAGGAGTAGAGAGATAGAAGAGCACTCTGTCCAAAGACCAGGACGGCTCAGGCGGCGCATGAGCAGGTCTGAGGTGAAACAAAGCCCGAGACAGCTTGCGAAACGGCGCAGAAGTAACATCAATACCGAAAGCAAGCTGCAGCGGCTCCGCCAGTGCCGCACGATACGAGGCGACAGTATTAGGCATCAGATGACGGTCCTGAAACAACCAAGAGAGAAAGGACAACACTACCTGAACCGAAAGCGAGGAACAACGACGAAGGGTAAAAAGAACTGGAAGGACCGCCAGGAAACCTCATACTGCCGCCGAAAAGAAACTCGCAGGTGAGAAACCAACAAGGAAGCCACCTGCTCACCATAAAGATGGTGATAAACACGAGTCAAAAAGACCAAACGCGAAGACTCGCAGAGAAGAGCAAACCAGTCACGTACCGGACCGGCCCGATCTCCTGAAAGAGGCGGAGCCGCGGAAAAACCTCCGGGTTCGGATACCAAGCAAGCAGCGCCTGAAACCACGGATGGGCCGGCCACCAAGGGGCCAAGAGGACCACTCGACCTCGGTAAGTCTCCAAGCGAGCCAAGACCCAGAGCAGCAGCTGAACCGTGGGAAAGAGGTACAGGAACCCCCATCTCGACCAGTCCTGCCGAAAGGCGTCGATCCCGACGGCCTCGCAGTTGGGGAAGGGCACCACGTAAACCGGAAGACGCCTCGACCACGCCGACGCGAAGAGATCCACCTCCGGGCACCCGAACGTCCGGCAGAGCCAATGGAATGAGTCGGCATCGACCGTCCATTCCGTGGACAGGGGAACGAACTTGGACAGGCCATCCGCCAGGACGTTGGACACCCCCCGGACGTGAACTGCCAGGAGAGCCAAACCCTGAGAACTCAGCAGATGAGTCACCCGAAGCGACCAACCCCAAAGAGCCAAGGACCGCACTGAACCCCCCCCCCCCCCGGTTCAGACAATGAACCACCGGGGAGCAGTCCGAATGGAGCCGGATCGTCGATCCGCGGGTGACCCGAACCCTCCGAAGCCCAAACCATACCGCTGCGAACTCCCGCACCGTGCTGTGGGCCCGACGGAAGGACGGACCCCACCGCCCCTGGCCGGCCTGGTTGATACCTGGTTGATACCTGGTTGATGGGGTTCTGGGAGTTCTTCTACTCCCCAAGCCCGGCCCGAGGCCAGGCTCGACTTGTGAGAGTTTGATCCACCAGGCTGTTGCTTGGAGCGGCTCGCAGAGCCACATACCCACCACAGCCCGGCTGATCCGGGACTTCTCTTAGGAAACAGTCCAGTTTTCTCTTGAAGATGTCCACGGTTGTTCGGCAATATTTCTTATAGTCGCTGGGAGGACGTTGAACAACCGCGGACCTCTGATGTTTATACAGTGCTCTCTGATTGTGCCTATGGCACCTCTGCTCTTCACTGGTTCAATCTTGCATTTTCTTCCATATCGTTCACTCCAGTACGTTGTTATTTTACTGTGTAGATTTGGGACCTGGCCCTCCAGTATTTTCCACGTGTATATTATTTGGTATCTCTCTCGTCTCCTTTCTAGAGAGTACATTTGGAGAGCTTTGAGACGATCCCAATAATTTAGGTGTTTTATCTCGTCTATGCGTGCCGTATATGTTCTCTGTATTCCCTCTATTTCAGCAATCTCTCCTGCTCTGAAGGGGGAAGTGAGTACTGAGCAGTATTCGAGACGGGACAACACAAGTGACTCGAAGAGTACAACCATTGTGATGGGATCCCTGGATTTGAAAGTTCTCGTAATCCATCCGATCATTTTTCTGGCTGATGCGATATTTGCTTGGCTATGCTCCCTAAACGTTAGATCGTCGGACATCATTATTCCCAAATCCTTGACATGCTGTTTTTCTACTATGGGAAGATTTGATTGTGTTTTGTACCCTGTATTATGTTTCAGATCCTCATTTTTGCCGTACCTGAGTACCTGAAATTTATCACTGTTAAACATCATATTATTTTCTGCTGCCCAATCGAAAACTTTGTTGACATCTGTTTGTAGTTTTTCAATGTCTTCAGCAGAGGTAATTTTCATGCTGATTTTTGTGTCATCTGCGAAGGATGACACGAAGCTGTGACGTGTATTTTTGTCTATATCAGATATGAGAATAAGGAACAGTAGCGGTGCAAGGACTGTACCTTGAGGTACAGAGCTTTTAACATCGCTTGGACTCGATTTTATCTGATTGACTGTTACTCTTTGTGTTCTGTTCGACAGGAAATTGAGTATCCAGCGTCCTACTTTTCCAGTTATTCTCATTGACCTCATTTTGTGAGCTATCACCCCATGGTCACATTTGTCGAACGCCTTTGCAAAGTCTGTGTATACAACATCTGCATTTTGCTTTTCTTCTAGGGCTTCTGTGATTTTGTCATAGTGGTTGAGTAACTGTGACAGACAGGATCTTCCCGCTCTAAATCCATGTTGTCCTGGATTGTGCAATTCATTGTTTTCCATAAAACTAGAAATTTGATTCCTAATCACTCTTTCAAACACTTTTATTATGTGTGATGTTAGTGCAACTGGCCTATAATTTTTTGCCAAGGCTTTACTCCCTCCCCCCCTTGGCCTGGTGAGCACTGGTCACAAAACCCCAGCCTAGAGACGACGCGTCCGTGAACACATTGAGCGAGGGCTCGGGTAGGCGCCAAGGCACTGAACCCCGAAAAACCCTAAGAGGAAGCCGGCGACGTAGCAGCCAACACAGTGCCCCCGGGGGTCGAACCCAGTGATCGCGAGAGAGGCAGAAGGGACGTCCCTGAAGGAACCAGAACAGCCGACGAAGCCAAACCCGACCCAGCGGGTAGACCAACATCGCGAAGTTCAGGCTGCCGCACAAACTCTCGAGCAACCACCTGGTGACCCGGGAGCCCCCCAGAAACAGACCTAGGCGAGACTGCAGCCGACGGAGAGACTCCGGAGGAAGAGACAAGGAAGCGGTCCGAGAGTCCCACACAAGACCCAGCCAGGACCGAACCTGGGAGGGCATCAGACGGGACTTCCGCCAGTTCACCAGGAACCCGAACCTGGCTAGCTGGGAAAGCACCAAATCCCTGGCAAGCAGACACACGGACCGACTGGGAGCCCAAACCAGCCAGTCGTCGAGGTAAGCCAACACCCGAACACCTAAGAGACGCAGACGGGCCACCACGACTCGGGTAAGGCGTGTGAACACGCAAGGTGCCAGGTTCAAACCGAAGGGGAGACAACGAAAGCGGTAGCACTGACGCCCCACAACAAAACCGAGCCAGTCCCGGAACCCACATGAATAGGGACGTGCCAATACGCGTCCTTGAGGTCCAGGGACACCATCCAAGCGCCCGGCTCCAACAGAACCCGGACCTGGGACAGAGTGGTCATCCGAAACGAGGGGCAAGAAACCCAAGGGTTCAGACGGGACAAGTCCAGAATGAACCGCAGGTCCGCACAGTCCCGTTTCGGAACTGGAAACAGGCGGGAAACCACCTGAGGGAAGGAGTCGTTTCGACTACGCCCAAGCGTACCCACTCCAAGATGACTTGACGGAGCGCAGGAGAGGAAGCCTGCCCCGTCAGCCCCGAACCCCTGCAGGAGGCAGAGCCACCCAACGCCACCGCAGGCCGCGAGAAACGACCCGAAAAGCCCACAAATCGTGAGACCAGGCGTGAGCGAACAGAGACAGCCTCCCCCCATCGCCCCGTCAATGGGGCGAACCGCGAAAGGGCCGCTGCCCCTTACGAGAACCCGACCTGCGCGCAGAGCGAACACCGCGCCGACCAAGCACAGGTGGGACCGCAGGCGGCACCGGCACGGAACCCGACACCTGTGGCCCACCCCGACGAACGGAACCGCGCGCCCTGGTACGACCCCGCCGGGAAGGAACCCCCCGGTTCCCCCGGAGAACCAACAACTCAGACATAGGGCGGCAAGAGGAAGAAGCCGCCTGAATATAACGATTTACCGCAGAAGCCTCAAAAAGCAGAGGACAAAAGGGAGAAGACAACCTAAGAACCAGGGCCCAAGCGGATTCCAAGGAGGAAGCAAGGACCGCCTGACGACACGCGAAGCGCGCAGCGAAAAACCGCAGCAACGCCTCCCGCAGGATAGGCGCAAAAAGCTTCAACATGGCAGACGACGCCCGAGCAGCGGAGACCAAGGCGTCAGACCCTGGAACGGCCCCAAGCGCCTCAACATCCTCCGCAAGCCAATCCGAAGATAGCTCCAGGAGGGAAAAGAAACGCAGGACCGAAGCCAAAAAGCCACGAGCGCGCAAATCCTCCGCCACAAGAGCAGCCGACAGGGAAGGAACCTGCACATGGAGCTGCACCGCACCAACATCCCGCAGAAGGGCAGGAGCGAAAAGACACTCATTAAGGTGCTCAAAATCGCCCCCAGGTAAACCTGGACCACCGTCAACGCCTCACGCCACTCAAACGTGCGGGTTCGACAGAACGAGTCCCAAGCATCCAGAGAAAACAAGGGGCAGTCTGCAAGCCAGGACGACCCCGGAACCTCATAACGAACCCAGTAAGGACACGAAGATCCAAACCTGAAGCAAGACGGATCCATTATGGAGGCGTACTCCGGGTCACGCAAGAGGGAAGCCGCCAAGGCCGACCGCACCTCAGACGGAGAGATGCGGGAAGCCGAAAACCTCCGGAAAGACGGAACCGAAGAACCCACAGGGACACGGAACCGAACCCGGGGATGGAGCAGAACCCAAGTCCAATTCGTACGCAGAGGGGGGAAAGGAAAACCCCACTCCTTGCAACAGTAAGCCCCGCTCAGAAGGACGGAAAATCCAGGCGGGGTCCAATGGAGCCCAAGGCCCCCAAGTCAGCTCCTCCCCAACCCCAGGAGCCTCTACACCAGGCCCCGGGGCCGAGTCGTCCTCCAAAGCCCCGGCCTCACAAGAAAAAGCCGGGGCAGCCGAAAGCTCCGGAAGAGAAGGGGCCCACTGGTCAGACCCCGGAGCAGCGCCAGGAGGAACAGACTCGAATGCCTCCGTAGCCCCCCCGGACGGGGCAACCCCCGAAACTGCCCGAGTCTCGGAAACCTCTAAACCCCACCCCGACCCCGAAGCCCTCAGACGCTTGGGGCCGGAAGTAGGGGGGGAGGGGCAGAATGAACCACCAAAGGGGAAGAACAAGGGGGTGCGGGCGGAACCAAGGCCGAAGCGACCAACACCCCCAAGTCCGGGTCCCTATACACAAAGCGGGGCAGCCGCGGGGCGTCCGGGGAAGCAAGAGTCCGCTCGCGTTGCAATAACCTAAACCTACCTTGCAACGCACGAGCTGCCTGCACCCGAAGTGATTCATCAGCAGACTGGGTGAATTGAGTCACAAACAAGCAACATAGCTCGCAGGACTCGGGGTCGAATGTGTCACCGACCCAACAGGCAGCATGACGGAGGCAAAAACAATGAGAGTCACCCTGAGACAAGGGGACAGAGCAACCCTCAAACTCGCACACAGCGAGAGGGGACGCAAGGGTCTCCTCCATCGGACCCAAGAGCCCCCGCGGGGTTTTCCAGGGCCCCTAGACTGGGTCTGCTAAGGGTTATCCCAGGCAGGGCACTGCTAACCGGCTACCCAAACTACCAAACAATCTGCTAAAAGCTGAACCCACGGGACGTGTCCACTCGCGAGGGCGAAGCAGGGGGTGCCACCACACAAACGACCCTAATATAAGGGGAACAAGGCAGACCCCCCTACCAGGCAAAAACAAAAAGAAAAGAAAAACCACCCAAGTGGACAACGTACCCAGAGGGAACAGAACCGGCCGCTGTTATAGGTGAAAACTAGCTACGCAGTGCCCTGCGCCCCACCAGTGCTATAACTACCACTTACCCCAAGGTAAACAAGGGAGTAAAACCCCCAAACACTCAGGGCGGCCAAACGCCAAGCAGCGAAAAGCCAACAGAGGTAGACCCAAGGTGACTTGTGGAAGGCAACCCCAAGCCCCAAGGGCGGTACTTACAGGGCACTCAGGGAAGGTGACCCTAAGCACATGCAGCCCGAGTACCTGAGAATACTACTCCCAGCTCACACGACCACCGTAAGAGCAGCACTGAAAACAAATCACAGCGCTGAGACAAGACTGGAGCTGGAGCCACACGACCATGCACGATCCCATCAGCCGAGGAACTGAGGTGTGGATCGCCGGCGCGGGGGTCTGGGGCTCCCCCTTCCCCCTCCCGGGGAGGGGGGAGCTGCGCAGACATGCGGCGCGGCTCGTGTGACGTCATGCTAGTTTGCTCGTTTTTCTTTTGGGGAGTTCTGTCCACTCGTTTGTTAATTTTTGTTGTTAACCAGAATAGGGGTTTGTTTTGTGGCGCTTACCTTTCTGGCTGCCTGTCCCGGTCGATGGCAGATATAGAATGCTCCAAATCACATGTGCATTCTATGGGCCATTGCTCCCCGTGCCTCTGTGAGGGGGCCAGGTTCTGGCTCGTGGTCCCCGGTAGGCTAGAACTCCACCCACATCGACTGATGCAAAATAGTTAGAATATCCATATCAGCCATGGATAGCTCCGGGGAGCCGTAGGGGCTCCCCCCAGAAAGCACCTATTGGAGCTGGATGTGAGAAAAGCTGTTGGGCTGGATGGAATCTCGCCATGGGTATTGAAAGAGTGTGCAGGAGCACTTTGCTTACCACTCTCCATAGTGTATAGTAAGTCACTGGAAATGGGGGACCTATCAGAAATATGGAAGACTGCTCATGTAGTACCAATATACAAAAAGGGTGACAGACAAGAAGCACTGAACTACAGGCCAGTGTCCTTAACTTGTATACCATGCAAGGTGATGGAGAAGATTTTGAGAAAAAACCTAGTAACACATCTGGAGAGAAGAGACTTCTTGACAACCCATCAACATGGGTTCAGGGAGGGTAAATCTTGCCTTACAGGCTTGATAGAATTCTACGATCAGGTGACAAAAATTAAGCAAGAAAGAGAAGGGTGGGCAGACTGCATTTTTTTGGACTGTCGGAAAGCCTTTGACACAGTACCCCATAAAAAGTTGATGCATAAGCTGGAGAAACAGGCAGGAGTAACTGGTAGGGCACTCCAGTGGATAAGGGAGTACCTAAGCAATAGGAAGCAGAGAGTTACAGTGAGGGGTGAGACCTCAGACTGGCGTGAAGTCACCAGTGGAGTCCCACAGGGCTCTGTACTTGGACCTATCCTGTTTCTGATATACGTAAATGATCTCCCAGAGGGTATAGACTCATTCCTCTCAATGTTTGCTGACGACGCCAAAATTATGAGGATTAACCTTTCAATTGCGCATCGCATCATATGATGCTTTGACCGACTTGCAGTAAATTGCACATCACATTATATGATGCTTTGGAGTACTACGCAAGATTTAAACGGCCCGCGGATACACAGGGTTCACCACACCTTCATCAGGGCTTTTGTAAACAGACGCCATTTTTTAAAAAAATCGTGGGCCAAACTCCCGGGTATTAGGAGCCTCAGTATTCAATGAGCTACCAAGCCTGACGCATGCAGCATGAACTCACAGCACTGCTGTTCAGCTTGTGACCACAGCATCACCTAAAAATGCCATAATATACTTGTTCATGCTATTATGTAGTGATAATATTATTACAAAAGACCCCTGTGATAAAACTGACCAGGGTTCTGATAACAGCAGGGATTGTGGTGATATTTAGCGCTGTGCGCCATGGAGAGAGGAGTAATGCTGTGGGAGGGAGGATTGTGGAGATTTTTTCTGACTGTGTGTGGCCACCTTTTATTGATTGCACTCACCATACCAGCTTAGTGGTTCGCTATGGTGAACACAAATGTAGATACTTATATATAACGTGTGTATAGAGGGTATAAACAGCAAGAGGAGTAGGTTGGGAGCCGCCATTTTGGTGAGGGAGGAGCGTTGTCTGCAGGACTTACCATGATGTTTACTGATGACCACGATGGTCTTTGGGCACCATACCAGTTTACTTGTACAAGTATGGTGAATAAAACAGGTAGATATTTATATATAATTTGTGTATATAGCGTAATAACACCACAAACAGTATTGTTGGAGGAGAAATATTAGTGCGTCTGGCCTTGAGGGAGGCAGCCATCTGTGAGGACTGTGTGAGGTCCTACGTCTTTGTGCCTTTACTCACCATACAAGCTTAGATGTACAGTTATGGTGAACAAAACATGTAAATACTTATATATAACATCTGTATATAAAAGCAAAAACAGTATGGTTGATGGAGAATGGTTGCAAGTCAGGTGAGGTGAGGTGAGGAAGGGAGGGAGTGGCAGCCAGTGGCGGCCTGCCACTGCCACTGCCACTCAGCATACCAACTTAGTGGTTCGTTATGGTGAACACGAATGTAGATACGTATATATAGCGTCTGTATATAGTGAATAAGGGCAAAAACAGTATTGTGGAAGGAGAATGTAGGTGAGTCAAGTGACTTGAGGGAGGGCGTGAGTGGCTGGCTGGTACACGGTGGTCACTCCTCGTTACTTTTTGACTCATAATAGCAACTTAGTGGTTCGTTATGGTGAACAAAACATGCAGATACTTATATATAACCTGTGTATATAGTGTAATAACCGACAAAGTATTTGTTCACTGTTTGATGAACATAATTGAATCAACAACATGCACACCACATTTTTGAGTACAGCGATGATTCACTCATTTTATTATATAAATATATCACACTACACACTATTGAATAATATTACAGCAAAAAACTACGAAAAATCAATCGGAGACATTGAAATAATTAGGTAATTATCTCTTTGTGGCAACTCTGGCCTGACAGCTGGCGATCAACAGAGCGCCTGGGACGCACACTGAGTCAGCGCCTATTTTTTGCCAGACTTCCCCGCCCAATAGTGGGCAATATATGCCACTTACGATTTTTTTATTATTTTTCCCGTGATCAGTGAACACAAATTAACAGGTTAGGAAGAATGTTTTTTTTTTTTTTTTTTTTTTTTTTTTTTTTTTTTTTTTTTTTTTGGTATGCGCCTGTGGGTGTCAAATGGTATATAGCTATGCACCATTTAAGGGTTAAAGAATTCTGATAAAGAAAGAGATCTAGGAGTGGTTCTAGATAGAAAACTATCACCTGAGGACCACATAAAGAATATTGTGCGAGGAGCCTATGCCACGCTTTCTAACTTCGGAATTGCTTTTAAATACATGGATGGCGATATACTAAAGAAATTGTTCATGACTTTTGTTAGGCCAAAGCTAGAATATGCAGCGGTTGTGTGGTGCCCATATCTTACGAAGCACATCAACAAACTGGAAAAGGTGCAAAGACATGCTACTAAGTGGCTCCCAGAACTGAAGGGCAAGAGCTACGAGGAGAGGTTAGAGGCATTAAATATGCCAAAACTAGACGACAGAAGAAAAAGAGGTGATATGATCACTACATACAAAATAGTAACAGGAATTGATAAAATCGATAGGGAAAATTTCCTGAGACCTGGAACTTTAAGAACAAGAGGTCATAGATATAAACTAGCTAAACACAGATGCCGAAGAAATATAAGAAAATTCACTTTCGCAAACAGAGTGGTAGACGGTTGGAACAAGTTAGGGGAGAAGGTGGTGGAGGCCAAGACCGTCAGTAGTTTCAAAACATTTTATGACAAAGAGTGCTGGGAAGACGGGACACCACGAGCGTAGCTCTCATCCTGTAACTACACTTAGGTAATTACACTAAATAAAATTGAGACTCTGCACTTGGAGCTGGAGGAGTCAGGAGTCACACTACAGCAAGCTCCTGGAAATATCATATTACCTAAGCATTGGAAGCAGGTTGAGGGCTACAGTGGTGTCCCAGGTTATATAAAGGTTCAGGGAAGTGTAAAAGCAAATAAAATACAATAAACAAGTAAAGGTGAGGGAAAATAGCCGCGTTGGAAAAGTTTGTTTTGGTTCCAGAACAAAAACAAAGATGGCTGCCGCCGACACCACCACTCGGAATGTAGACACACCATCAGATGATTGTTTCAAAGGATTCTCACCACAAGATATAAGGAAAGGAGGTGTTCTTGGCAGGCTTGATATAATTGAGGATATGCAAAGAAGTATGAAGAAAGAGTGCTTAAACTAGAAGAGGACAATGGAGCTCTTAGGAGTGAGTTTTGCACTCTAAAAGGGAGTATTCTTCAGCAAGGTAAGATTATTACTGCATTAACGGACATGGTAACAAATCAGGAGGAGCAAATCAAAGAATTAGTGAAAGAAAATGAGGTGTGAAAAGTGAAGTGTGGTGACTTTGAAGTAATAAACAAGAAAATAGACTCATGGTGAACAACTCCAAGGGACCCTGAAGGCTAACATGGAGTTAGGCAAGGATCTCCGACTGGAAACTTCACTGACAACTCACAGAGAGGAGGTTAATAAAGAACTAGAAAAGTATAAAGAAGAAATAAAAGAGACATATGCCCAAGTTGTAAAAGAGAAAGAGACAATCAAGGAAGTGTGTTTGGAAGTCAAAACCAGAAATGATAAACAAGAAGCGGATCTTAGGTAAGCAATTAGGAAAGAACTGGTAACCAACAGTAAACTGGTACAAAACACTGTAGATAGAAGTAAGTCCATAATAGTTTTTGGATGTGTAGAGAAGGAAATTCCATCTAGGGTGGACTGAGCAGAAGAAGAGATGAAAATCATAGAAAAAATAGTAGGAATAGGAGAAGGCCTAAATTCAAAGGAGCATGTCAGTGAATTTAGGAGGATAGGAAAATATGAGAAAGACAAGAACCGCCCCTTAAGGGTGACGTTTAATGGAGTGAAATATATGACAGAAGTGCTTCGGAATACCAGAGAGTTGCAATGTGATGAGGATGGCAAACTTTGGTCAATAAGACAAGACCTCTCAAAAGAGGGCAGAGAAAAGCTGAAAATGAACCTCACTGAAGTGAAACATCTAAATGGGGATAGAAATGAAGAAGAGAGGAATTCTTTTTTCTACAAAGTGTCAGGGACTGACTGGCAAGCTTGTGAAATGGTACATAAAGACAAAGCAACAAAATCATTAAAAGAAGGGGGGTGTAAAGAGCAAAGGGAAGGTGAACATATTCCTGAAAATAGTATATACCAACATAGATGGAGTGAGATCGAAAATATTGGAGTTGAAGTATATAATTCAGCTCAAAGTCCCAGATATTGTTGCATTAACAGAGACTAAACTTGAAGAAAATATTTTAAATGAGGTCGTGTTCCCAAGGGGCTACTCAGTTTGGAGACGTGACAGGAAAACTAAAAAGGGGAGAGGAGTGGCTGTGATGGTGAAAGAACACCTGAAGGTAAGAGAATTAATGTTTGAAAACCCTAGAGATATTGACATAATGGCATTGCAGCTCTGTAATCAAGATGATAAGGTGATAATTTTAAATGCCTACAGCCGACCAGAAAGCAACACATGGACAAAGGAAGAACTGGATGACAAACGAGAGAGTCTCATAATGGTCATGAGAGAGATTATGGTAAGAGCTGACAAAGATAAATCCTGATTGTTGGTACTGGGGGACTTTAACTTTAAGACAATAGACTGGGAGGCCTACGAGGCAAGAACAGAGGACATTTGGACAGGCAGATTTGTAAACCTCATCTTGGAGACATTCATGTATCAACATGTCAAGCAGGCCACAAGAATGAGGAAAGGAGATGTTCCGTCAGTACTGGATCTAGTATTCACCAGGAAAGAAGAGGAGGTATTTGACATCCAGTACAGTACCTTCCTCCCTTCGGAAAGAGTGATCACGTCCTCTTGGACATTAAATATGCTATGCGATATAATCTAGTAGAGAATGGGGACAGTGAAACAGCTGTTAAACTCGATTTCAAGAGAGGACGCTCTGGGGAACTTAGAAATTTTTTTCTTGGGTATAATTAGACAGACTTGTTGCTAGGCAAGGAAGTAAATGAGATGTATGCCAAATTTTGCACAATATATGATGAAGGCACACAAACATTCATACCAAAACAGACATGCAGACCTGGGAAATAGGGTTGGTTCAACAGAAATTGCGAGAGGGCCAGAGATCAAAAGACAAAAGCATGGAATCATTATAGAAAGAGACCAAACCCCCAAACATAACAGCGATACAAAGATGCAAGAAACAAGTACACGTCAGTAAGGAGAGAGGCAGAGAGGAACTTTGAGAACGGTATAGCAGACAAATGTAAATCAGATCCAGGCCTTTTCTATAAATTCATTAAAAGTAAGCTGCAGGTAAAGGATAATATTCAGAGGTTAAAAATGGGAGACAGATACACGGAAAATGAAAAGGAAATGTGTGAAACATTAAACGAAAAGTTCCAAAGTGTGTTTGTACAAAATGAGATCTTCAGAGAACCAGACACAATAAGAATTCCACAGAACAACATAGAGCGTATAGAGGTGTCTAGAGATGAAGTGGAAAATATACTAAAGGAGCTAAGTAAGAATAAAGCAGTTGGCCCAGATGAAGTTTCACCATGGGTTCTGAGAGAATGTGCATCTGAGCTCAGCATTCCACTACTTCTGATCTTTCAGGCATCCCTGTGTACAGGAGTCGTAGCAGACGTGTGGAAACAGGCTAACATACAGTGCTTCCTCAGACTAACGAACCCCGCTCTATCGAATTCCCGGAAGAGCCGAACAAATTGAATTCGGTACCAAATGTTCAGTGGAACATACAAATGTTCGATTAAGCGAGGAATGTTCGTCTAAGCGGTCACGAGGCCGAGCGTTGGAGCTGGCTGTCATCAACTATGATTCGCCAGAGTGTAAACAGTTATATAGTGTTATATTATCCCTACCCATTGTTTCTAGGGAGAAATGGTAATAAAATGGTGTCAGGGGGGGCATTGGTGAGAGAGTTGTTGTGAGGAGGCAAGTGGTGTCAGTGGTTAATGGTTTTTTGTTAGGGCAGGTGGTGTAAGTTACGTATTCTCATGGGAGGCAGGTTGTCAGCCAGGCAGCTGACAACCAGCTGAAATGGTGATAAAATGGTGTCAGGGGGGCATTGGTGAGAGAGTTGTTGTCAGGAGGCAAGTGGTGTCAGTAGAGGCAACACGTGACAGGCGCTTCTATGCTCCCCCTCCTTCCTGCACCTGATCACCACAGACCACCCACTACCCAACTCTCCTCTCGTCATCAGATGCCACGAGTCAATTTAATTATAATTATCGCATTATCTACACTGAAAATAGCCTTTTTATTAGAAAATGTCATATTGGAGCAATAATAATGGTGAAAATTGTGATATATACAGTAAATATTTAAACAGTTTGAACATATTTCCTTTTCACAGAATTTTTAATACAATTGGCGTGTAGATAACAGCTGACATTGTGTGGCCGGCCGGTCACTCCCTGAGCCATTGCGGGGGTGGGTGGGAGGGGTGTTTGTTTCCTGGATCCCTCCCTCCCTCCCTCTTAACAGCCTACGTACTGTACTGTAATACATTACGTATTAATACAGTACTGTACTGTATAAAATGAATAAAACTTCAAAACAGACAATATTTTATTAGTTATAACAACAAACAATATTATTTGAAAACAATTTTAAGTCTATTTAGATTAAATTTGAGTATGCCAATAAAACAAGCACAGGTCGTGTGAACGTTAGGCCTTGGTGAGGTGGCTGGCATCTGGTTGATACCTGGTTGATGGGGTTTTGGGAGTTCTTCTACTCCCCAAGCCCGGCCGAGGCCAGGCTTGACTTGTGAGAGTTTGGTCCACTAGGCTGTTGCTTGGAGTGGCCTGCAGGCCCACATACCCACCACAGCCCGGCTGGTCCGGAACTCCTTGGAGGAATAAATCTAGTTTCCTCTTGAAGATGTCCACGGTTGTTCCGGCAATATTCTTATGCTTGCTGGGAGGACGTTGAACAACCGCGGACCTCTGATGTTTATACAGTGTTCTCTGATTGTGCCTATGGCACCTCTGCTCCTCACTGGTTCTATTCTGCATTTTCTTCCATATCATTCACTCCAGTACGTTGTTATTTTACTGTGTAGATTTGGGACCTGGCCCTCCAGTATCTTCCAGGTGTATATTATTTGATATCTTTCTCGTCTTCTTTCTAAGAAGAAAGAATTATTCACACACCATTGACGCTGGGTGAGGCGTCAATACAATTTGCATCATTTGTGGTGGTGTCAGGAGAGGGAGGTGGTGGCAGGGGGAGGCAGGTGGTGGCAGGGGAGGCAGGTGGTGGCAGGGGAGGCAGGGGGAGGCAGGTGGTGGCAGGTGGAGGCAAGTGGTGGCAGGGGAGGCAGGTGGTGGAAGGGGGAGGCAAGTGGTGGCAGGGGGAGGCAAGTGGTGGCAGGGGGAGGTAGGTGGTGGCAGGGGGAGGCAGGTGGTGGGCAGGGGGACGTAGGTGGTGGCAGGGGGAGGCAAGTGGTGGCAGGGGGAGGCAAGTGGTGGCAGGGGGAGGCAAGTGGTGGCAGGGGGAGGCAAGTGGTGGCAGGGGGAGGCAAGTGGTGGCAGGGGGAGGCAGGTGGTGGGCAGGGGGAGGTAGGTGGTGGCAGGGGGAGGCAAGTGGTGGCAGGGGGAGGCAGGTGGTGGCAGGGGGAGGCAGGTGGTGGCAGGGGAAGGCAGGTGGTGGCAGGAGGAGGCAGGTGGTGGCAGGGGGAGGCAGGTGGTGGCAGGGGGAGGCAGGTGGTGGCAGGGGAAGGCAGGTGGTGGCAGGAGGAGGCAGGTGGTGGCAAGGGGAGGCAGGTGGTGGCAGGGGGAGGTAGGTGG
>WNGS01007470.1:16334-27268 GCA_020271785.1 Procambarus virginalis
TATATATATATATATATATATATTATATATATATATATATATATATATATATATATATATATATATATATATATATATATATATATATATATATATATATATATATATATATATATATACAAGATGGTACATTAGGGTTATGAGAGTACATAGCATTAATATGTTTAAATTCTTGTAAAACAATTACCACTCATAGGGCTTTGGGCAGGTCCTTAACCCTTAAGTTGTGCAGCACATTATGTGATGGGTTGAGTGACTTGCTATAAATTGTGTATCCCATCATATGATGTATTGGAGTACTACGCAAGATTTAAACGGCCTGCGGATACACGGGGTTCACCTCACCCTCATCAGGGCTCTTGTAAACAGATGCCATTTTTTTTTTAAATCGTGGGCCAAATTCCCGGGTGTGAGGGGCCTCAGTATTGAGTGAGCCTCCAAGCCTGATGCATGCAGCATGAGCTCGCAGCACTGCTGTTCAGCTTGTGACCACAGCATCGCCTAAAAATGCCGTAATATACATGTTCATGTTATTATTTAGCTTTGATATTATTACAGAAGATCCCTGACTGTAATATAGTGGCAATATATGCCACTTACGATTTTTTTATTATTTTTCCCGTGAACAGAGAACACAAATTAACAGATTAAGAAGAAAATAGACGCTGTATGCAAGGCAAACGGCGGAATTTCTGGGAAGGAAGAAACTATGACTCTCTCCCACGGTATCTGCATTCTGACGCTCCTTGCTTCCGACTGTATATACTTAAGAGAGTACGTAGTGCACAGCTATCGCTCGCGGTAGCTGTGTGAAGTCCCTAGCTGGCCTTCACGTGGCACTCCTGATATCGCTAACAGCTAGGGCGTTGCCCCCTACTGCTGCTCTAAGGGGACCTTCCATCTACCTGCAGTAGGGGCCATTTGTCAGTGACACTTGGTTTGAGCTATCCTGAAGGCCGTCTGCCCCTGTCAAGGGTTTTCGCGCCTTGTCACCCATAAACTTTTGTGAAAACCATTGCGGAGACGTACTGACCCCTGTCAGCACGATGGGTGACCTACATGACGACCCGGCTATGAATGACCGGTCGCCAGACTGTCCAAACTGTGGCAGATCCTTCCGAGACTATAGAGCGATGCGCATCCACGTAAGTCGCATGCACAAGGTTCAATACCATCAGGAACTTGAAGAGGCCGCGAGTAGAGCGGGTAGGCCCAAAGCAAGGTGGACCGATGAGGAGAAACGCCTCCTGGCTATGGAGGAGGTCAGGCTGGAAGGAAGACCCCAGGCAGGCCGGGAAGGTATGAACCAGCGGCTGCAACAGCGCTTCCCTTCGCGAACTCTAGAGTCCATTAAGAGCCAAAGGAAAAGGAACGAGTATAGAGAGTTGGTGGTGGAATACAGGAATCGAGCGGAGGCCGAGGGCTTGGAGTCTTCACTGTCTAACTCGGACAGGGAGGACGAACCGCCTAGCCCATTAAGGAATCATGGAAGGAGAGGCAATATTAGGGCGGCGGTGGGCGCCCCCGATGGCGCCGATCCCGACATGCCCCCCCCCCCCGGACGGGACCCCCCAGGAAGCTTCTTGGAAGGAAACCATGGTAGAATTCCTCGCAGCTATTGCACCCAGGGGCCAGGAAACCGGATGGGGGGAAGAACTCCTTGATGAGGCAATCACAGACCTGGTCAGTGGTAACGGCCATAACGTGGATAGGATCCTTGAGCGCCATGCTCGAGTGGTTACTTCTGCCAAAAGATCTGGTGACCACGCACCGCGCCCTCGCCCTGCACGTCGACAGAGACCTCCACCGACAAACCGTACCGACCCAACCCAACCTCCAATCGGACGAAAGAGGGAGCGAAGGGCACAGTATGTTCTGTGCCAGAGCCTGTACGAGAAAGATCGCTCAAAAGCCGCTGCGCGCGTCCTTTCCGGAGACTGGAAAGTAACCCCCACTGAGGTGGAGCCAGCTCATCTCTTTCCATTCTGGGAGGCACTATTCTCTAGACCCACATCGCCGGACCGCCGCCCAATTCGTGACCGTGATCCAGTTAATCAGCAACTAGGGGACCCTATAACATCCGAGGAAATCCTTGTTGCTCTCAAGGCAAGCAGCAATGCTGCTCCCGGCCCAGACGGAATCACTATACGTCTACTTAAAGCTATACCCGTCAGGGTGTTTGCAAAACTGTTTAATCTGTGGTTGGTAAACGAATCCCTGCCGCAACCATTTCGCAAGAACAAGACAGTGCTATTACCTAAGAAACCCAACCCGGACTCACCTTCCCACTATCGCCCCATAACCATGTCATCTACGATAGTGAGGCTGTTCCACAAGATCCTGAGCAGCAGGCTCTCCGGGGCGGTCAGGATCGACAGGCGGCAGAAGGCTTTCGTTCCCGTGGACGGATGCCCTGAAAACCTGGTGATCCTGGACGCCCTCCTAGCTGAGGCTCGTGCGCTTAAGCACAACACGTACCTAGCGTTTCTGGATATGGAGAAGGCTTTCGATAGCGTCTCCCATCCGGCCATCCATCGGGCCATGAAGCGCAAAGGCATCCCAAAGCCTTTAAGGACATATATAATGTCGGGCTATGATCGGTCCTCAACCGTATCAACCTCAACCGAATTTGGGATGTTTGGGATATTTTGAAAACTACAGGGTGGGTTTGGGCAAAATGTGACCCATCGCTGCTCTCAATAATTGGCATATTTTCGGTATAAAAATTCGTAATTTCAAACTGCGAATACGTGCAGAGAGCCAGAATTTGGCTCCAAAATATGGTTCAAGCGTCGAATTTAGGTTGTTTGAGATATTTTGAAAACTGAAGGGAGAGTTTGGGCAAAATGCGATCCATCGCTGCTTTCAGTAATTGGCATATTTTCGGTATAAAAAATCGTACTTTCAAACTGCGAATACGTGCAGAGAGCCAGAATTTGGCTCCAAAATATGGCTCAAGGGTCGAATTTGGGATATTTCGGATATTTAGAAAACTTCAGGGGTATTTGGCAAAATGTGACCCATCGCCGCTCTCAGTAATTGGCATATTTTCGGTATAAAATTCGTAATTTCAAACTGCGAATACGTGCAGAGAGCCAGAATTTGGCTCCAAAATATGGCTCAAGGGTCGAATTTGGGATGTTTCGGATATTTTGAAAACTTCAGGGGGGTTTGGGCAAAATGTGACCCATCGCCGCTCTTAGTAATTGGCAAATTTTCGGTATAAAATTCGTAATTTCAAACTGCGAATACGTGCAGAGCCAGAATTTGGCTCCAAAATATGGCTTAAGCGTCGAATTTGGGATGTTTGAAATATTTTGAAAACTGAAGGGAGGGTTTGGGCTAAATATGATCCATCGCCGCTTTCAGTAATTGGGATATTTTCGGTATAAAAAGTAGTAATTTCAAACTGCGAATACGTGCAGAGAGCCAGAATTTGGCTCCAAAACATGGCTCAAGGGTCGAATTTGGGAAGTTTGTGATATATTTTAAAACTGCAGGGGGGTTTGGGCAAAATGTGAACCATCACCGCTCTCAGTAATTGGCATATTTTCGGTATAAAAATTCGTAATTTCAAACTGCGAATATGTGCAGAGAGCCAGAATTTGGGTCCCAAATATGGCTCAAGCTACGAATTTGGGATGTTTGGGATATTTTGAAAACTACAGGGTGGGTTTGGGCAAAATGTGACCCATCGCTGCTCTCAGTAATTGGCATATTTTCGGTATAAAAATTCGTAATTTCAAACTGCGAATACGTGCAGAGAGCCAGAATTTGGCTCCAAAATATGGTTCAAGCGTCGAATTTGGGATGTTTGGGATATTTTGAAAACTGAAGGGAGGGTTTGGGCAAAATGCGATCCATCGCTGCTTTCAGTAATTGGCATATTTTCGGTATAAAAATCGTAATTTCAAACTGCGAATACGTGCAGAGAGCCAGAATTTGGCTCCAAAATATGGCTCAAGGGTCGAATTTGGGATATTTCGGATATTTTGAAAACTTCAGGGGTGTTTGGCAAAATGTGACCCATCGCCGCTCTCAGTAATTGGCATATTTTCGGTATAAAATTCGTAATTTCAAACTGCGAATACGTGCAGAGAGCCAGAATTTGGCTCCAAAATATGGCTCAAGGGTCGAATTTGGGATGTTTGGGATATTTTGAAAACTTCAGGGGGGTTTGGGCAAAATGTGACCCATCGCCGCTCTCAGTAATTGGCAAATTTTCGGTATAAAATTCGTAATTTCAAACTGCGAATACGTGCAGAGCCAGAATTTGGCTCCAAAATATGGCTCAAGCGTCGAATTTGGGATGTTTGGGATATTTTGAAAACTGCAGGGAGGGTTTGGGCTAAATGTGATCCATCGCCGCTTTCAGTAATTGGCATATTTTCGGTATAAAAAGTCGTAATTTCAAACTGCGAATACGTGCAGAGAGCCAGAATTTGGCTCCAAAATATGGCTCAAGGGTCGAATTTGGGATGTTTGTGATATATTTTAAAACTGCAGGGGGGTTTGGGCAAAATGTGAACCATCGCCGCTCTCAGTAATTGGCATATTTTCGGTATAAAAATCGTAATTTCAAACTGCGAATACGTGCAGAGAGCCAGAATTTGGCTCCCAAATATGGCTCAAGCTTCGAATTTGGGATGTTTGGGATATTTTGAAAACTGAAGGGAGGGTTTGGGCAAAATGCGATCCATCGCTGCTTTCAGTAATTGGCATATTTTCGGTATAAAAAATCGTAATTTCAAACTGCGAATACGTGCAGAGAGCCAGAATTTGGCTCCAAAATATGGCTCAAGGGTCGAATTTGGGATGTTTCGGATATTTTGAAAACTTGAGGGGTTTGGGCAAAATGAGACCCATCGCTGCTCTCAGTAATTGGCACATTTTCGGTATAAAATTCGTAATTTCAAACTGCGAATACGTGCAGAGAGCCAGAATTTGGCTTCTAAATATGGTTCAATGGTCGAATTTTATATGTTTGTGATATTTTTTAAACTGCTGGTGGGTTTGGGCAAAATGTGACCCATCGCGCTCTCAGTAATTGGCATATTTTCGGTATAAAATGTCGAAATTTCAAACTGCGAATACGTGCAGAGAGCCAGAATTTGGCTCAAAATATGGCTCAAGCGTCGAATTTGGGATGTTTGGGATATTTTGAAAACTGCAGGGTGGGTTTGGGCAAAATGTGACCCATCGCTGCTCTCAGTAATTGGCATATTTTCGGTATAAAAATCGTAATTTCAAACTGCGAATACGTGCAGAGAGCCAGAATTTGGCTCCAAAATATGGTTCAAGCGTCGAATTTGGGATGTTTGGGATATTTTGAAAACTGAAGGGAGGTTTGGGCAAAATGCGATCCATCGCTGCTTTCAGTAATTGGCATATTTTCGGTATAAAAAATCGTAATTTCAAACTGCGAATACGTGCAGAGAGCCAGAATTTGGCTCCAAAATATGGCTCAAGGGTCGAATTTGGGATGTTTGGGATATTTTGAAAACTTCAGGGGTGTTTGGCAAAATGTGACCCATCGCCGCTCTCAGTAATTGGCATATTTTCGGTATAAAATTCGTAATTTCAAACTGCGAATACGTGCAGAGAGCCAGAATTTGGCTCCAAAATATGGCTCAAGGGTCGAATTTGGGATGTTTCGGATATTTTGAAAACTGCAGGGGGGTTGGGCAAAATGTGACCCATCGCCGCTCTTAGTAATTGGCATATTTTCGGTATAAAATTCGTAATTTCAAACTGCGAATACGTGCAGAGAGCCAGAATTTGGCTCCAAATATGGCTTAAGCGTCGAATTTGGGATGTTTAAAATATTTTGAAAACTGAAGGGAGGGTTTGGGCTAAATATGATCCATCGCCGCTTTCAGTAATTGGGATATTTTCGGTATAAAAAGTAGTAATTTCAAACTGCGAATACGTGCAGAGAGCCAGAATTTGGCTCCAAAACATAGCTCATGGGTCGAATTTGGGAAGTTTGTGATATATTTTAAAACTGCAGGGGGGTTTGTGCAAAATGTGAACCATCACCGCTCTCAGTAATTGGCATATTTTCGGTATAAAAATTCCTAATTTCAAACTGCGAATATGTGCAGAGAGCCAGAATTTGGGTCCCAAATATGGCTCAAGCTACGAATTTGGGATGTTTGGGATATTTTGAAAACTGAAGGGAGGGTTTGGGCAAAATGCGATCCATCGCTGCTTTCAGTAATTGGCATATTTTCGGTATAAAAAATCGCAATTTCAAACTGCGAATACGTGCAGAGAGCCAGAATTTGACTCCAAAATATGGTTCATGGGTCGAATTTGGGATATTTCGGATATTTTGAAAACTTGAGGGGTGTTTGGGCAAAATGAGACCCATCGCTGCTCTCAGTAATTGGCACATTTTCGGTATAAAATTCGTAATTTCAAACTGCGAATACGTGCAGAGAGCCAGAATTTGGCTTCTAAATATGGTTCAATGGTCGAATTTTATATGATTGTGATATATTTTAAAACTGCTGGTGGGTTTGGGCAAAATGTGACCCATCGCAAATCTCAGTAATTGGCATATTTTCGGTATAAAATGTCGAAATTTCAAACTGCGAATACGTGCAGAGAGCCAGAATTTGGCTCAAAAATATGGCTCAATCTTCTAATTTGGGATGTTTGGGATATTTTGAAAACTGCAGGGGGGGTTTGGGCAAAATGTGACCCATCGCCGCTCTCAGTAATTGGCATATTTTCGGTATAAAAATTCGTAATTTCAAACTGCGAATACGTGCAGAGAGCCAGAATTTGGCTCCAAAATATGGCTCAATCGTCGAATTTGAGATGTTTGGGATATTTTGAAAACTGCAGTGGGGGTTTTGGCAAAATGTGACCCATCGCCGCTCTCATTAATTGGCATATTTTCGGTATAAAAAGTCGTAATTTCTAACTGCGAATACGTGCAGAGAGTTAGAATTTAGCTCGAAAATATGGTCAAGCGTCGAATTTGGGATGTTTGGCGAATATTTGGAAAGCTGCAGGGAGGGTTTGGGCAAATGTGATCCATCGCCGCTTCAGTAATTGGCATATTTCGGTATAAAAATCTTAATTTAAACTGCGAATACGTCCAGAGAGCCAGAACTTGGCTCCAAAATANTATAAAAATTCGTAATTTCAAACTGCGAATATGTGCAGAGAGCCAGAATTTGGCCCCAAAATATGGGTCAAGGGTCAAATTTGTGATGTTTGTGATATTTTTTTAAACTGCAGAGGGGTTTTGGCAAAATGTGACCCATCGCTGCTCTCAGCAAATGGCATTCTTTCGGTATAAAAAGTCTTAATTTCCAACTGCGAATAAGTGCAGAGAGCCAGAATTTAGCTCCAAAATGTGGCTCAATCGTCGATTTGAATAGTGGCTTTAGGCATTGTATGTACTAGCTCTATCTATAAATCGATCAACTTATGTAAGGTCTCTCTATGTATGTACCTTTCCTGAATAAACATATTTATTTATTTATTTATTTAATACGTGCTTTTTCTTCATTTCTGCGTTGGAAAGTATTATCCTTGATTACCGTGTATGCTGCACCAGCCCTGCCATTGACAGGATTAGATGACCCGTCAGTGTAGATTTGTTCTAGTTCATCTCCGGCTTCTTTCTAAATTTCCTCGAGATATTTATGCCTCATTTCTTGTGGTAACATGTTTTCATTGCCATTTCATTGATGATGATCTTGCATGAGTCATCCTCCCAGGGAGATAACCTCTCTACAGGCAGGAGCTCACGGGCTTGCTCAAGCAGGTAAAGCTCTTCGAGGTAGCAGACTGATCTGTGATGCCATTTTTTGCTTTTCCTGTTTCCCCCTGAAAGTAGCACAGAGCTCAGTTTTTTCTTAGCAATATCATTGTAATGGGGATCAGCTCTGGCTATCCTAATTGCAAGCTTAGCATTCAGCTCCTGAATTCCGCTTTTAACACTGGGAAGGGACAACTCCTCTCGTAGATTAGACGTTTTGGCAGTTCTTGGAACTCCAAGAATGATTGTCATGGCTTCATTTTGAATGCTTTCAAGCCTTTTCATATCGCTTTGGGAGCAGGTGCACAGAACTGGTGCAGCATAGTCTATGACGGAGCGCACATAGGCTGTGTACATCATTTTAAGCACGGCAGTAGAGGCTCCATGTCCATTCCAGGTCATAGCTTTCAGTGCCCTGAGTCGACTTTTGCATTTCCTATGAGTTGATTGAGCTCCTCTTTCTTTCCCTTGTTAGAGCCGACAGTGACGCCAAGGTATCGATAGTGGTCAACCCATTCAAGTGTTACACCATTAATTTGCAGTTCTTCATTTGCTCTCCGCTTGTGATGGGAGTATGCCTTCGTCTTGTTTGTGGAGAGAGTGAAACCGAGCTCAATACATTTCCTTCCAAGGAGTTCAATAGACTGTTCAATTTTTCCCAAGGTGGGAGCTTGTATTAGGACATCATCTGCATATCCCACTTGTTGTGTTCCTTCCGGAAAATCAATATTTGCAATGGCGTTCATAAGTACATTGAATAGTGTAGGGCTTAAGACTCCGCCTTGGGGGGTCCCGAGTTCCATATTCATTGTTCTGGAAACTGCTCCATTGAAGCAAACCTTGGATTTCCTTCCTGTGAGGTAGTCTTCAACCCATTTCATGAGTCTCCCCTTGACACCCATGCATGCAAGCTCGTCTAGGATCGCAATCCCCTGTGCTTTGTCGAAGGCTCCTTTGATGTCAACAAATACAGAGTACCTAGCCGTGTCATTAGCCAAGTAATTAACTATACAATTTGCTGTGCTCCGTCCTTTAACAAATCCATTGACCCCCTTCCCTAACCTGCCTATTTTGTGCAACAGTCGGTTTAGGATGATCCTTTCAAGCATCTTGCAAGTGCATGACACGAGACTGATAGGTCTGAAACTTCCAGGGTCATTAGGCTTCGGCATGGGAACAATTATTGCGTGTTTCCATTGTGTGGGCAACACTCCACTTAGGAATGACTTGTGGAGTGGAGTAGTGGATTCCCAGACACTTCACACGGTGCATTGAGTATGTCGTAGGTGACGCCATATCTTCACCAGGTGCTGTACTTTTACCCTTTTTCATAGCGCCCCTTACTTCTTGGGCTGTGATTAGTTCCCCATATTCGTCATCACTAGACAGTGCTCTTGTTATCCTAATTCTTCTGTCATGTCGCAGGAGCTGTTCCCTGCTGATTTCTGCAGGGAGGGAGGAGGAGGATGCTGCATCACTCCACTTGTGAATTAGTTCTTCAGTCTTACCCTGGGGGGTCTTTGTGAGCCGGTGTTACGAATCTTGTTATGATCCTCTCATTACTCTTAATTATTGTATTACTGTATTGTCTTATTCTTTCATCATTATAGCATCCAGTTGTATAATGTGAGATTTTGTATGTTATATGAAATATATTATAGCATGTATTAGTGTGCTTGAGTTGCATATTATTTGTATGAGGCTTTCGTGTTACAATTCTCATGTGTTTCTCTGTGGGGGTTGATCAGGTTGGATATGTGAGTAGCGTGGGAAAGTATTGTCAAGCGAGTGTTTATGATTTAACCTTGATTTATAACTCCTATTTATTTGTCTGTAAATGCTATTGTATAAACTAATGTAATGGTGTACTCTTTTGATTAATAATATCTTGTTATTTAGTATTACCATTTATTATTAGTAATTCCACAATGTTATGTGGATAGTTAGTTGTTTTGTTAGTAGACGCTTGGCCTGTGGACAGACGCGTGGGTTAGTAGCGTGGTGGTTGTGTTCGAGGGAAGGCATGTATTAAGTTAAGTCCTTGATTTGTATATTTAGTCATTCAAAGTTTGTATTTCCTGGTCAGATGATATTGTATTCTCTCATTTAAGTGCTATTAATATTGCTCATTGCTCGAGAAGTATTTTATTTTAATTTGCATGCTGATAAATATTCTGGCTATATTTACGTACCATTTAATTGTTATGTTTGTCCCCCTTAGCATAAATATATTGTTCCCCATTTTATGCAGTGCATTATCTTATACCCCCTAGACGTGTTATTAAAGGCCTATATTTTAAATCTTTTATGTACACTGCTGGGAGAAGAACCTTATTTAGTCTCGAGGGTGGTAACAGCCGGAGGCCGGGCTCTGCCCCCATTAGCTATCTGAATTTTTGCCCACGCTTGTCTTGCAGATGTTTCCCGTCCAATAGAGCTAGTGAACTCAAGCCATTGTCTTTCCCGCTCTTTAATCTTCTCTTCCCTGGCTACTTGACACACAGTTTTAAACAACTCTTGGTTACTTTCAGTGGGATGTCTCCGGTACTCTCTACTCATGTCTCGTACATTTGTGTTAAGCATCTGTCATAAATGATGGTGGGCTTGCTATGGGGGAAATGGTACTATTAAAGGGTAAGGGTAAGTAGAATACAGAGGTATCAAATATGGGAGAACTAAAAGGCCCGGCCCCAAAAATAAAATATCCACAGTAATAAATACTTGCTACTAAACCCTGTTAGGCTAGAGGTAGATCGTTGTACTCCCACACAGGAAGAAGGGATACTCTGTTCAAACTTACTTATTTATTAACCCCTTAACAACCCCCCATACTCAATCACACCAATAACAATATAATACTAACTTTACCACACAATCTTACGTTAAAAGCCTTGGTCCACATAGACAGGATACAAGGTTTTACACTGAAAACAAGCTAGGGTAAAGCTCTACTATAAAACACTTGAAGTTAGAGTCAGCTTAGGGTAGGGAGACCACGTGGTTCCACTGAGACCCCCTATAGAATAACTATTAAGATAAACACTTAAAAACACCTACTACACCCTAAGTATACTACTCTACACATAGAACATGGTATGCCAGAATATAACAATAAAAATCGCAAAGATGACTTAACCAGACGAAGACACAGAAATAA
>WNGS01007471.1:34197-46645 GCA_020271785.1 Procambarus virginalis
CATGGACACTTCGTCCTGAGTAGCTAAATCTTTAACAACACATCCCTCATGACAATCGACTTGAGAATGGTCCAAGACGGACCGAAACGTCGTCGTCTCTTCACCGTCTAGTGTGTGTGGTCTGGTCAACATACTTTAGCCACGTTATTGTGACTCATCGCCTGCACACAGTTATTAGTCTTGCTGCACACCCACCCAATGGGCGGCAGCTTACAGTCATGTGCTCCACCCCACCCAACTGGGCGGCAGCTTTACAGTCATGTGCATGCATTACTTACAGTAAGCAAATTTTGGATACTTCGCTAAGATTTCGGGCACATCATTATAAATGAAGTACTTCCATTTCTTGGAAAACCATTGATGGTGTTATCTCTAAATTCCGTGATTTTTTCACATTCCATTATATAATGACGCAAAGTATGCGAATAGTTCTGCTGACAGAGTTTATATTTAGTCAGATCTACATCAGCAGATGTTGCAAACTCCCAGAGGTACTTGTAGCCGAGCCTAAGCCTAGCAGTGGTAAGATCAAGAAGTCTGCTAACCTTATTGGATGACCATAGACATGCGGTTCTTCCTGCATAATAGAATGATGATAGATGAGTAACTGGTGTGAATTTCACTTTACCTCAAGTCTCCGAAATTTAGTTGATGTTCCCGAATATTACTGCCCTCAGGCTGCTCAAAGGCAGTCCAAGTTGGTAATCAATTCCCTCTTTACGAGCAAAAGTCTTGGCCAACTCATTAGTTCCATCATGCATTCGGAGACCAATATGGGAAGGAATCCACAGGAGACAAACTCTGATTCCATCATTGATTATTTCATTATACCTGTGTCTAGCTTCAGAGATAAGCACGCCACTGTTATGCCTGTTGTGTATTAAAATGACTACATTTTTATGTAAATTTCTTTTTGTAAAAGATGATGATAAACTTCAATAAATGTAAGTAATTATCAAAGAAGGCACCAAGCCGGGAAGGTTATGTAGCACCATCAAATAAAGGTATTATTGAAACTTTATAGGAAAACGTTAAATCTTAATATATCTCTATTCCTATACTTGAAATATTGTATACTTTGCTCTCTCCATCGTACTTCTGCACCTGCTGGCAAGTGGTGCGGTGCGATGTGCAGGTGGTGTTCATTACTAGGTGAGCTGGCAGGTGGTGTTCACTGCTAGATGACCTGCTGTTCACCTAGCAGTAATTAGGTACCTGGGAGTTAGTTCATTGTTGTGGGGATGTATATCCCAAGGCCCTGTATACAATGTTCACAACAGAAGAATGTATAATCATTTCATGGTATACAACACATTGAGAAGGAATGAAGGTTAGATTTGAAAATTTAGTTTTTAATACACTTACTCATTTATTGAATCTTTCCTTCACCTTCATTCAAGCACAAGGGTATTACAGTAAGTTTCTCCATTATTATTTTTATTAATATTATTAGTTTTTTTGTTATTATTTGTATTATTGTTAACAGGAGGAGTGAGGGGGGGAGGGGTAATGGTTCACATGTCCACATTCCAATGCCCGCTTCCCAGGGCTGAGGGTGCGGGGGTGTACAATAAACCAAGCACTTCCGGCGGCCGCTTGTCGAAGGCGGAAGTGTAGCCTAGGCCGTTTGTCATGATAATTAGTGATGGCTTTTATTTTGATTATGGGTTCGTAATCCAGTTAAGCCTTTATTCTTAATTTGTATTACAATGCTGGTAAAATACACTTCTTGATGATGAGTATGGAGTACAAATGAACTCATTGTGCACCCTATGCTCACAGGATGAGTATATAGGGTACACAATGAACTACCACTCACACGATGGGTATGGGATGCACAAGAAACTATCGCACAGAAGATGAGTATGGAGAGCGAAGTAAACAAAGATTCACACGATGAGAAAGGGTTGCACGATGTTCTATGTGACTCACAGAATGAGTATGAGGTGCACAATAAACTACAGGTAACAGGATAAGTATGGGTTGCACAATAATTTACAGGTCACAGGATGGGTATGGGGTGCACAAACAACTGGTAACAGGATGAGTATGGGTTCACGTAATGTAACTGTTCACCTAGCAGTAAGTAGGTACTCAGGAATTAGTCAGCTTGTTGTGGGGTTGCATCCTAGGCGGGGTCAGTAATTCGACCTTAAGGATGTCCTTAATAAAAGCCTATCGTGTATGAATATACTGTGGTTTCCTGTCCCCCCAAAAATGAATTATTATAATTATAATATTATGGTTTATAATTAAGTTTTAAGAGTGATTATGCGTCATAATTAACATACGTCTATCTTTACCTCAACATTTTATAAGTTAATTTCTGTCTGTATATGATGATGATCATATACAATTAAGGTAGCATTGCAACTTTATAGGAAATTGTTAAGTCCAAAATATATCTTGATTCTTATACTCGAGATATTGTTACAATAAACGTTTGAAAACAAAGTTTATATCTGTATTTAAAATATAAAATATTTTGCGTTTATCAACGCATCTCTCTGAATTACTATTTTTTTCTTAATTGTGAAGCCTGTATTGCCCGCCTGGCAGGACACTGATTCATTGTAAGTTTTCCTTTACTCACCTAGTTCTCACCTAGTTGTGCTTGCGGGGGTTGAGCTCTGGCTCTTTGGTCCCGCCTCTCAACCGTCAATCAACAGGTGTACAGTTTGCTGAGCCTATTGGGCTCTATCATATCTACACTTGAAACTGTGTATGGAGTCAGCCTCCACCACATCGCTTCCTAATGCATTCCATTTGTCAACCACTCTGACACTAAAAAAGTTCTTTCTAATATCTCTGTGGCTCATTTGGGCACTCAGTTTCCACCTGTGTCCCCTAGTGCGTGTGCCCCTTGTGTCCGGACACCGGCGATGGTGTGGTATTGGCTATTTATTTAACCATGTCTTGGCTTTCATTTAAGATATATTTATTTGAAATGTAGTCACATTATCGTCTACATCTTTGTTTATGCTGACATATACACCTTTGATGTTACTTTGCACATATGCAAATGAATTACACAATTAATTCACTTGTTTGCAGGCCTTCACACTCCCTGAGATAGCCACCACGTAACTGTAAAAAGGCATATATCTTCAGCTTATATTTCTATCTTTATTATGACATAGAAAACTTCGTTTATTACAATATTTAGATTAAATTAACATTGATCTTCGAAAGATCATAGATCCTATCGATAGGGAGAGCGTCGGCCAAGAAACCTTGTTTAAAATATGAATATCTTTCCTGCCTAATAAGATATAATCTCTGTGATGGATTCACAAAAACTATTTTATCTCTCCGTTTCTGATAACATATACAAATATAAGTTTTATTTGCGAATCTCTATTAACTAAGCAATATATCAGAGAGCGTGTTAGGTTCGGTGTTCTATGAACGAAAAGGACATGAGTAGTTTAAGTAGCGAACGCATACAAACGAATAACGATAGTATCTATATAGCAAAATCATTGTCCTGTGGAGTTGATTTAACATCCAGACACATTTTTTAAAATAAATATTAAATGTTTTGTGGGTATTTATGAAAGATATTATTACAAATACCCATTCTACTTGTTAATATCATTAATTAAGTGCGACGACTGGATCACGGTGTACAGGAGGCTGACATGGCAGCAAACACTCTCCAGGCGACCATATATCTTGGATAAGTCGCTCCACAATTTTGTCGCTTGGACCGTCGACTTCCTATGGCGTCACCTGCTACATATTTACTTCGAATTTCGATATGAAATTACATTATTTCAGAGTGAAAATAGGTTTGATCGTGTTCTACGTGCAGCACCAACATTACAGTAAGTAAATATATCATATTTCTTCATTACTTACGTAATACTAGGAGGATTTGGGTACATTTGGGTACATTTGGGTAGATTTGGGTAATTCTACGGACCCGAAGGGCTCATTTCTTAATCAGTCATTATGTCTGGCTATGTGTTTTCACTTTTCCCGTTTATTTTTTCCCCTCATTCATTTATCCATGCTGATCATTTATCTATGATATTTCGCTCCTCATTTGGCTTGCCCGCCCGCGGGCGGGCCTAGCTGCTGTAGTTCCGGCTGAAGTAGTCCCTGCCAAAGGTCCAGCAGCTAATGGCCCGGCTGCCCTCGGGCCAGGCCCAGCTACTGATGTCTTGGCTGACGTGGATACGCTGCCGATGACCCAGCAGCTGATAGGCCAGCAGACGGTGTGCCGGCTGAACATGCCCCTGGGGGCCAAGCCCAGCCGCCGATGTTCAGGCTGAAGTGGTCCCGGCCGTCGGTCCAGCAGTCGTTGGCCCAGCTGGTGGTGTGCCAGCTGAGCATGCCCCCTGGGGGCCAAGCACAGCTGCTGTTGTTCCGGCTGATGCGGTCCCAGCCGATGATCCAGCAGCTGATGGCACAGGTGGGGGTGTTCCAGCTGTGCTCGACCCAGGGGCCAAGCACAGCTGCTGTTGTTCCGGCTGATGTGGTACCAGCCGATGTCCCAGCAGTTGATGGCACAGCCGGTGGTGTTCCGAGCTGAGCATGCCCCTGGGGCCAAGCACACCTGCTGTTCCGGCTGAGGTGGTCCCAGCCGAGGTTCCAGCAGCCGACGGCACAGCTGGCGGTGTTCCAGCTGAGCGTGACCCTGGGGGCCAAGCACGGCTGCTGTTGTACCGGCTGATGTGGTCCCAGCCGATGTTCCAGCTGCTGATGGCCCAACTGGCGGTGTTCCTGCGAGCATACCCCTGGGGGCCATGCACAGCTGCTGTTGTTCCGGCGAAGGTGGTCCCAGCCGATGGTCCAGCAGCTGAGGGCGCAGCTGGGGGCGTTCCATTATTAATTGTTATTTTCTCTTTTAATTTGTTATATTATTTATTTTACTATTTATTTCTTTTAAAAAAATTTTGAATTTTATTGTATTTATTTCCTTTTGTTGGTCTCCAGAGTGGACAGTCTTCACATTACTATTTATATTATTTGTCATTTCCTATTGCTTACCTTACTTTCCCAGCCGACAATCCAGCAGCTGATGGCACAGCCGGAGGGCCGGAGGAAGCCGGAGAGCTTCCTGGCATTACGTTGGTACTGAATGAATATGTTAGGTTGGGCTGACCTAACCTAAACTACCCTAACCTAACCTAACCTAACTTAACCAAACCAAACCAACCCGAACCTAACCTAACCTAACTGGTGCTTGGTTCGTCATGTTTATTTGGAGTCGCCAGCTCTTTATTTTGTCTAATTTTTTAATAAAAATATATTTTTCCAGATTAGAATTATGCCAGAGCAGCCGGCCCATCTCCATTATCCTGAGGTACAGTCCTGCCCGTGTTCCCCTCCACGCCCGCGTGTGCGGCGCGCTGTTGTAGTTGGGATTGTCCCCGGTGCCTGGCGTGTACCCAGCGCCTGTCCCGGCTGCTGATGTTCCGGCGGAAGTGGTTCCCGCCGATGGTCCAGCAGCCGAAGGCTGGCATGCTGAGCTAGCCCCTGGGGGCACAGCACACCTGCTGTTGTTCCAGCTGATGTGGTGACAGCCGATGATCCAGCAACTGTTGGCACAGCAGGTGGTGAGCCAAGCTGAGCATGCCCTTGGGAGCCGAGCACAGCTGCTGTTGTTCCGGCTGATGGGTCCCAGCCGATGATCCAGCATCTGTTGGCACAGCTGGTGTGTTCCAAGCTGAGCATGCCCCTGGGGGCCGAGCACAGCTGCTGTTGTTCCGGCGGGTGTGGTCGCGGGCGATGTCTAGCAGCTGAGGGCACAGCTGGCGGTGTTCCAGCTGTGCATGCCCCTAGGGGCTAAGCACAGCTGCTGTAGTTCCGGCTGATGTGGTACCAGCCGATGATCCAGCAGCTGATGTCATAGCTGGTGGTGTTCCAGCTGAGCATGCCCCTGGGGGCCGAGCACAGCTGCTGTTGTTCCGGCGGGTGTGGTCCCGGCGATGTCTAGCAGCTGAGGGCACAGCTGGCGGTGTTCCAGCTGCGCATGCCCCTGGGGGGCTAAGCACAGCTGCTGTAGTTCCGGCTGATGTGGTACCAGCCGATGATCCAACAGCTGATGTCATAGCTGGTGGTGTTCCAGCTGAGCATGCCCCTGGGGGACAAGCCATCGGCTGTAGTCCAGCTGATGAGGTCCCTGCCGATACTCCAGCAGCTAAGTGCACAGCTGGTGGTGGTCCGGCTGAGCATGCCCCTGGGGCCAAGCCCGCTGCTGTAGTTCCGGCTGATGTGGTCCCAGCTGATGGTCCAGCAGCCGCAGGCTCCACTGGCAGTCTTCCAGAGGAGCGTGCCCTTCCCAGCTGCTGACGTCCCAGCCGTTGTTCCAGCAGCTGATGGCACAGATGAGGGTGTTTCACCTGAGCATGCCCTGGGGGGCCAGGACCAGCTCTGGATGTCCTGGCTGAAGATTTTCACGCAGCTGCAAAGGTCCAGTTGCCGAGGCTGCAGATGGCTGTCCCAAACGAGGATCTTCACGAGGGTAAGAAGGAAGTATGTATTTTCTAACCATTCTTGCTAATAATTTTGTTACAGTTCTCATTCGTCTTGTCGAGCGTAAGTGTTTCTGCAGTTCCATGCCACTTAACACCCTCTTGCCTTGGCCTGTTGGCGTCCCTTAGTACTTCCCACTTACACTGGGGGCCAGGCACAGCTGCCGTTGTCCCGGCTGGTGGGGTACCACCCGATGATTCAGCGGCTGCTGGCCCAGCTGGTGGTGTTCCAGCTGGGCATGCCCTGGGGGGCCAAGCACAGCTGCTGCCGTTCCGGCTGGTGTGGTCCCAGCCGATGTTCCAGTAGCTGATGGTACAGCTGGTGGTGTGCCAGCCGAGCATGCTCCCTGGGGCCAAGCGCAGCTGCTGTTGTTACGGCTGAGGTGGTCCCAGCCAATGATCCAGCAGCTGATGGCCCAGCTGGTGGTGTCCCAAGCTGAGCACGCCCCTAATGCATTTTCTCTCCTTTTTAATAATAAATTTGTTACAGTTCTCATACGTCTTGTTGAGCGTAAGTGGTTCCGCAGTTCGTTTCCACTTAACACCCTCTTTCCTTGGACTGTTGGCCCTTAGTATCTCCCCGCAGCATAGCGATATGGACTTCGCCGCACTCTAGGCAGCCTTCGGAGCCACCTGCAGTCCACTGGCTGAACTGTGCTTTAACATTGACTTAATTTATGTTATTTAACATAATTTATAATATAATTCTTCTACAATTTTATTGTATTTTATTATCTTTCTATTATTCATCATCTTATTAAATTTAATTTGATAATTTAATTTATGTAAAAATACTTATATAAATGCTATTATATATCATTTATTATTGGTACTTGCCGTGCCGGTGCCTACCAACTCTCGACACAGCCTGCTCAGCTATGCCTGGGACTTCATTCAATCCTACCTATTCCTGCCTTCCGCAACAGGTGTCGCAGCCAGTTATCGGGTGACGCCGAGGAAAATAAGACTCGCGTCCCTACCAAACCAAAAAGACCACTACTACCACCTACTCATTTACTGCTCCTCCTCCTCCTGTTTTTCCAGCTTGCTGGGTAGTAGTTATGATCGTTCGTCCACGCGGAGTAACTGCTCTCCTCCGCCTCCGTTCGTCTAACGATCGACATAACGCCATACAGCAATGGCTGTAAGAGAGTCCATAGACAAATTTAACTTGTAAAGCAGGAATAAAACGCACGCAAAGAGGGAGAGCGAGGTGTGTGTGTGTGTGTGTGTCTCTTGTGTACTATTATATAGCAGTAGTACTGTTGAGCCCACTCTCGCAGCCTAAGTCACCAGCAGTATACTTTGATGCGGTTCCACGCACCTGTGCCTTTGCTCTTCACGTTAACTCTGCACACCAGCCCCTGCCCACCCTTACTGCTTTATTACTTCCAGACCCACAACAGAACGAGGACGACGAAAACCTGTGATGATCGTGGAAGGTGAAGTGGGGCTATGAACGGTGGACCACGGCTCTCATGCCCACCGTGTGAGGTATACTGGGAGGCAACCGACTCCCTTCTAAGCAGACACCTCCACTCCACACCCGAGGGGCTCACCACAGCGACAACGACCGACACGGGGTCGACCCTGGCGAGTCGGCTTCGGAGTGGACAGCGTCCACATTCCCACACCCGCCCTGGGGCCAGCCATCCAGGACTGGTCTCTGCGAGGGTGGGCTACTACGACGAAGATAAACACGGAAACAACCAGTCATTCCCCACGGTGACAAGCGCTGCCTGCATGGAGTACAAACCCGGCAGTATGTACTCCTCCCAGTCCACAGTGGGGGGCTTCCCGCCTCCCCGCTCGACAGCTCGTCAAGATGGTACTCCGCCGGCCCACCAAGCGAGCTGCGTCCCCTCGCAGCATCTGCCAAGTAGACCCGGAATGGTACCTTTTTCAGTCTGGGTCAAGGAAGACCGACTGTTTTTTAATGGCCTCTCCGGGCATACGGGCACGCTTATGGCCACAGTAGCGAGGAGGTGTGTTCCTACTTATAGCAGCCAGCTTCCGCTCGCCCTTCGGGGGTGGGGGTTCCGCGCCACTGCAGAGTGAACTAAGGCAGTGCCACCGCCTAAGTAACCTGTGTGTGTGACTTTACCACAAGTGTACCTGCATGGTATACCACAGCAGCCGCCAGCCGCCACTCATCCCGAGCGTGTACCTCAGTACCTCAGTACCTCAGTACCTCGAGCGCCCGCCGCCAACTGCCGCCAGCCGCCGCCGCCCTCACTCCTACGTGACGTCACCACCTTACGCACCGCCAGTGCCAGTGTGTGCGCGTGTGTCTATCTGTTAAGCATACAGCACGCCCTACTCACGAAATCATCTCAAGATACTGCGAGTACCCTCCGTGTCTACGAGCGTAACCAGCTGTCAGGCCACCTACGAGTGCTTGGATAAACGTGTCTGAGTGAGTGAGTAAGGAAAGGTACCTTATCTGTAAGTACAAGATCTTGTCATTGTTTATTGTTTCTGTGTTGATCTGAGGGATCAACCACAGTTCTCACCTTCTTATACCTGTCGCAGGTTATAGGTGAATCGACGGTGAATGCGTGTTTATCTGTGTGGTATCACGGCATTTCACTCGTCTGTGAATGTGAGCTTCACATACACCACACATTTAGTATTGTGTGATTATTATTGTGCATGTTATTGCCTGTCCCATTGACAGTGCCTTTGTGTTTATTGCATATCATCATTACCGAGTATCCGGTTGGAACTCTTGTGATCCCTTTGCATACCGGCAGTTAGGTTGCCGTGTTAGTGATTGGCTGTCAACTGTGTTAAGTTAGGTGTTTCTCCACGAGTGGATACGAGTCGATTAGCCAGACGTCAAGAGTCTCGCTAATGCAACCATAGCTTTGCTGACGCCAATCTAAAGTAAATCAAGCACCCTGTGTATTAGTGGTTAAGTTAGTAAATAAACTACTGTTAAGCTTTATGCGGTGTTTCCGTTGAACCACTTCTGAATACTGCCAATATTACTCCAGCCTTCAGCTCTAAGTGTCTTCAACACCGAGTTGCCTGTAAGTCACTAAACTATAAATTTGATGAGGACCCTAGGAGTCCCTTAAAGTGTTACATCATTGAGGAGATTCCAACGACCAACGTGGAGCAGGACCAGGTGAGGCTAGTCTGAGAAGAGACCCACAAGGACTCTAACTCGACCTTGCTCCCAGGCCCTGTACGGTTGCTCTCGTATTTTCTATTCTGCTAATTCCGACAGCTTCGTGAAGCGTCTGCCACATGTACATTGGCGACGTACGCATTGCAGTCGTGACAGCAAAAAAGAAAAACCCCACATCTGGCGCCCAACGTGTTAGGCTTAGTTGGAACCTATGAGCTAGGTTGTACAGTAAAATTTCGCACTTAATTTTCCCTGAAAATTCAAAAGTGACGAGCAGTATTCAGAGGATGTTTAACACCCTGTTAGGTACACACACCACCAGTATGTCTGAGTGTGGAATGTACAAACAGCGCTACCTGCATCTTCACTTGGCCTTGACCGCTCGTAGACCTGACGACTACGACACTCTTACTGAGCAAGAGTGTAAGGAACGAGTGGAACAGCACATGAGGGCCGTGGAAGAGGTGATGCTACAAGCACACATGCAGGGTAGTGCTGAGGTGGCGTGCACGAGTCTCATCACACTGGATGAAGCTATCGGTGGTGAGACCCCAGTGAGAGATAACACAGTGGGAGAGACCCCAGTGAGAGAGAACTTGGAGGTAGAGACCCCTGTGGGTGACGTCACCGAGAATGATGTCACTAGAATCACGCGCGCTGCGGAAGAAAACGGAGTCACGCGGGAATCTAGCCTTTAAATACTCCGTTGGGGGGATTCTATGGGGAAGAATCTCGGCCCAAAAGGTCCTTGTGGACGACACCAACTCAAAGAGTAGGTATTACAGGCTCGCAATTATTCACCTTAGAGGAATACCGTAACCAAGTTAGGGAGTTGGGATTCGAAGGGAATAAAGTAGCAGAGCAAGCTATGAAACTCTGGACTGATCAGCAGGACAGAGAAAGCAAACTGTGGACTGATCAGCAAGAGAGAGAAAACAAACGCTGGACTGATCAGCAGAACCGAGAAAGTACTGAACGCATAGCTCGCATGCAGTTGCAAGTAAGGCAGGATGACCAGACAAGTGGTCGTTCAACGGAGACTAACGTTGAACAAGGTAAGACTGTCAAACTACCTAAACTAGCTAACTTTGATGAGAGGGACGACTCGATGGATGCATACATCAAGCGTTTCGAAGGTCACGCCGCTGATTGCGGGTGGGAAAGATCAAAGTGGGCACTCGCTCTTAGTGCATTGTTAAAGGGTAGGGCATTAACTATCTACCACAGTCTGGGTCCGCACCAGCGCGGAGATTACGAGGCATTGACAACAGCGCTGCTGAACGGTTTTGGCATAACTGCAGACCGGATGCTAGAGAATTTCCGTAGGGCTCAATTGCAAAAAGGTGAGACATATGTGCTCATGTTACAGCGGTTAGAATCGAGTCTAAACCGTTACTGTGAACTCATGGAGACTGCTCCTGGGAGCATGGAGTTCTATCAACTGATGATTCGTGAACAGTTCTTAGAAGCATGCGAATCGTCTCTGCGTGTCAAGCTCAAAGAGCAAGAAATTGTGTCAAATCTGTCTATGGCCAAGCAAGCTGATCTGTGGGCTGGGGCCAGGAGACAGGTGAAAGGGGTGAAGCCGCACGAGAAGCATCATGCTACAGGTATTGGCGATAGAGCTAAGCTTAAGACTGGTGTGTCGGGGGAGCAGGGAAACTCCTCCAACAAGCATGTGCACAAGTGCTACACCTGTGGTAAGCCAGGTCATCGTGCAGCTGATTGCAAGGTAAAACCGAAATCAGGTTACATAGCAGGTGTGAGCTCAAGTGGTAAGAATCATCCCAACGTCAGAAAGGATCCACTAGCTTGGACCCTTGAGGTGGTGGACGGAAATGTTAACGGAAAATCGGCGAAAATCTTCCGTGACAAAGGCGCCACTACTCACATGGTAAGAAAGAGCCTAGTACAGCCAGGATCTGAGACAGGTAGACATATCTATGTCAAATTCCCAAATGGCTATACTAAAGAGATGGTGGAGGTGTATGTGTGGGTCGACACACCTTACATCAAAGGTAAAATCCGTGCCGTTCAACAGGAACGTGCTGTATATGGACTTTTATTGGGAAATGTTCCGGGAGTCTCTGATTGCCCAAGTCCACCCTCAAAGAAAACGGGGGAGAGTAAGGCGCTGCAGCAGCCCTCAGTCAGCTGATCCCAAGGGCGACTCGCCCGGGATGACGTCACAGGGAGTGACCACACCCTCACCCAGTTGAAGTATAAGGGAGAGAAAGCAAAAGAACACATGCTCAAACGCTACGAGGACCCTCCTGCAGATGGATCCAACAAGCCGAAGAAGCATGTAAGACGTAAAAACAGGAGAGGACCGCAGGGCTCGACATCGACAGGGCCGATCGACCACCCTCTGCTCTCAGCAACGATCGCCGGTGTCTCAGTGATAACCGCCGACGAGGAGGAAGGTCAGCCAGGTCTCTTCAATCAACAGCAGCAGGAGACACACCGAGATGTTAAGGTTGATGATCAGCTGTCTGAAGATCAAGTCGACCAGGTTACTCGACTGGTAGCAGAGTACAAGGAGGTACTCTCTGACGTCACTAAGGTAGCAAAAGTAGAGGGTTACCGCATACCTTTGCTAGAGCAGCAAGCGGTACGAACAAAACCATATCCTGTTCCTCATCACCTTGTACCACAGGTGAGAGAAGAACTGGCATCTATGATTAATGCGGGAGTAATAGAGAAGTCGACCTCACCATACTCAAGCCCGATGGTGTTAGTGAAGAAGCCTGGGGGAGGTGCGCATCTGCCTCGACTTATAATAGAGTTTGATGCTGAGCCGATGTTCAATCAAAATGAGATCTTCTCGAGGTTA